>CM062807.1:877964719-878161031 GCA_031772625.1 Pinus tabuliformis
TTTTCCCAGAGACTTAGAGTGTAGGAGGCATGAGAAAAACAAACTTGATTTGGGAGAAAAATGGTTATAATGTCGATATCCCTTCTCTTGTATCAATTAGGCCTACCCAAGGGGTTTATATATACCACTTGAAATTGGTTAATTCAGTTGTGCCATAGGCTCCTGTAGGTGGGATCTCACTAAAACCCGTAATCCCTGCCTGAAAAATAGCATTTTATTTTAATTTGTAATATTCTAAAAGGTATACATGGGTGTAATGTTGTAGGACCCACCTATGTACGTGATTTAGTGTGGGAACAATTTTATATTGAAATTGAAATATTAATTTTTAATATAAGATAAAGTTTGTATGGGAAAAGGGATTTCCCAGGGCCATAAAAGAGCATCAAGTCTACAAAAGTGATAAATGATGTTATAACAGATTCCCCTTAATATATGATGTTAGAAGGGGTACATGATGGCCTAAATATATTAAGTATAGAGAGAGGATTCATCCGAAGACCTGGGAGGAGATCACCAGATTCTAATGCATCAAATACCTATGGAAGGAGTCAGAAAGAAAACTCATCTCTGAGGCGGGCATACCCATTCTTAGAAGTAATAAAGCATGTTTGATGATCAAGTATAAAGAGGATCCAAAATGTATACAAAATTGAACATAAGGAGTTGTAGAATACATAATGGATCATCAGATCATAGTCGCGAAGGAACAAAGTGGAGTTATGTCTCAATATCACATATAGAAAAATAGTTGATCAATGATAAGAGAATATTGTCTAATAAATGATGTTGCATAACAGATCCTCATAAAAGTACTAAGTCATATAGGTGGAATAGTGGTACTACATAAACTAGGGTACCAACATATAAGATGTTTCTATGAAGGAATGCAACATATAAAGGTGGTAAGTGTCACTAGTGGAAAACTGAAGGAGTTTTCAAGTGAAATAAGATGCTGACACAACCCAAAGTCTTCACCGACCACAGATGGTACATTTCTACACTATCGGAATAAATTAGCTAAAGTCGACCATCTGATAAATCGTTTGATTATAGGTCATTGATGTATATTTTTGAGAAACATGAGACAATTCACCAATAATTATAATGAGTGTCAAGGTACCCCATATAATTTAAAAGTGTGAATAAATGTGTTGAAGTCAAAGACTTCAAACAATCTATCAATCTGGAGACATTGATGTATTCCCACTTTCGATAGCGAAGGAGTCTACCATTTATGAGTGCAAACCCTATGGTACTAGAAAAATGACTCTAGGCCTTCTTCCTAGAGAAATGAGTTGGATTCAATGGGAAATTATCCACTGGAAGGAAGGCATTAAGGCATCCCACATAAACCAGCATGAGTGTAACCTACAGGCCAACAATTTGGAAGAACTAAGATGAAGAGGGATGAAGTAATCATTCTGAAGTACATTTCCAACATACACAATACGTGGCTAGTGCACAATAGAAATTCTCTGAACCATCCAATAATGAAAGCTGACATAGAGGTGACGAATCCACTAATAGGGTCAAATGGAAACCAAGGTATTGCACGAATCCCAATTTGTGATAATGTAAGCTGACGTCGAACACAAAAGAAACATCTCAGTCAAAGATCCATAATATTGATCGATGTTGAGCACAAGGTAACCTATCAATGATATAAACAGGGCTAGGGTGAAACTCTAGGTCTACTATCAGAGCAATTTGTTGTTGTTGATAAGAGAATACCCGCCAGTAAGTACTCAATAGGGACCTTCTTCGCCATCAAAATTGAAGGACCATGTCATTGATGTGATACTAATAATAACTTGACAGATTAGGTATGGCCAACAAAAATGAGTCAAGAGACATTATAGAAAGGTTGACAAAAATTTTACTTCCCTTGAACAAAAGCATGAATTGATGTGAGTTTATGGCAACATAAGATAACTTTGCATAAGCTTGCAATGCAAGTGGAATTAAAAAACTCTCCATATGATTGGAAGAGATAACCAACTAGAAGAGGAACGACTCAAGAAAAATGTTATGGCTTCCATAAAGTCAAACTAAGTCCTATCCCAATGGAGTAAAGATTCATTTTAAGTTCTTTTTTCAAGTTTGAGATGATTGACTCTTGATGCCATCAAATAATGAAGAAATTTTCCCATTCTTTTTGGAATATTTGACTTTTTTTCCTTTTCATATATAAATCCTAAAAAATAATGAAATAATGCCTATAATACAGTGGAGAGAACGAGTATCAAGGGTAAGTGCACTATTTCCTGGGACTAGAACAATCCTATGCTCAATTCAAGGTGGAAGATAATTGTCATCAACACTCAAGGGACGTTCTCTCCACAGAAAAATAGATGTCAAGTCGCAAAGGCTAATGAATCCATGGTTTGAACTTTCAAAAAGTCATGCTAAAAAGTGGCTTATACACGAGTTCAAATGAAGCTGGATTAAGGCCAAAAGAGGTACAAGTGATAAAAATTTAATGTAAGAGTATAAATTAACACATGGGAGCCTCTAGCATATAAGGTCAGAAAATAATGAAGAAGAAGAAGAATGAGGCTTCAACACAAAGCCATGGCGGAACTAAAGAGGACTTCCAAGCCTACACAATACTTGTGGCATGGGTGAGATATGCTAGCCAAGATCTAGCTAGGAATCCCATGGAAGGAAACGGTCTACCACTATGTTGTGATTTTACAGGTCAACAAGTGATAGGGGTTAAAAAATTGCAACATAATGGGTTCAACACTATGCATAAATATTGTAGTATGAGGTCAAGATGCATAATGAAATGGAAAAGGGATATTTATTAACCTATATGCAAGTTAAA
Source organism: Pinus tabuliformis (assembly GCA_031772625.1). Taxonomy (NCBI): domain Eukaryota; kingdom Viridiplantae; phylum Streptophyta; class Pinopsida; order Pinales; family Pinaceae; genus Pinus; species Pinus tabuliformis. Next base: position 877,967,550 of record CM062807.1, read on the forward strand.
ATATAATACTTGCCATGATAGGTGAGTGATTGTGGCATCAAAGAAACGAAAGAAATAGAACTAGGTCATGAAAAATCTTCGTCACCTTGAAAATATCCTTTCCCAACACTTCAAGCGAAAGGTCAAAATTTCATAAAATAATAAAGTTTTTAAACATGAACTTTAGGAAACTGGGATTTAAATTTTTCCTATAAAAATATTTTTTGAACTCATCCCATCTCATTTTTAGCATCCAAGAATTGAGAAGAGGTCCCTTGGAGCAAATTTGGGCAAGCTGATGCAGTCAAATCCACCAACGATTCCAGCAAACAAAATCTCTAGGTAATTCATAACCTTAATCTTGTCCATTTGATAGAAAGTTCTAGTAGATTAACTCAAATTATTGAGAAATTGTTTTATTTATAACCACATTGCTTCTATGCAGGTTGATGGTTTTAAATCTGCATATCAAAAGCCCTATACGCAATTTCACTAAGGGAAAGTGATGTATGTACACGATTGTCTCTTATAAAAATTACGTACGTGTAGAGTAAAGTCGAAAAAAATTCTAAAGGATGAAAACCTCTCATTTTCTAGGATGTCGATCATTTGGGGAGAAAGAGAGAGAGCATAGTGAGGTTCATAGTTAGGTAAGAGTCATTGGATGGATTGAAAAATTTTGGATTGCTCAAATTCTTAATGATGCCCAACATGAGAACTCATACTCAGTTGTTGGAAATGTTGATTCGTTACTGGGACCCAGGGCATGAATAATTTTTTTGGCATGTCTTTACAGATCAAAGTAGAGGACATATACTTCATAACAGGTCTTTCAATGAGGGGAGAAGCAATCGATAAGAAAGGGAAGGCTCATGGAGGCCTCAATATTGTTGATTACATTGTTGTGTACTACACAACATACACTAACAAGGTCAGATCACAAGTCTCAATCAAAGAAATCACAAGCCTGCCTATCAAAATAATCCTATTTACTATTTCCAAGATAGAATTTTTGAATTCATTACATCAGGCTTCTTGACCATATATGTTTTTGGTGGTAGAATGCCTAAAACTAGTACCCTCTGCACATTTTTTTTGAGCAGTTTCTGGTGCTACAACCCAGAGTAGCTACTGTCATCAACGGTCCTAGAGATCCCAGGATGGCTTAACAGGCATATCTGATCAAGTGACTTGGTAGATGCAAAGTCACTCAGGTGACCTTTGATGATGAGTTCTTCCACTAGTGGGAGCAATAATACATGACCATGAAGGATTACCCTTATGTAGGATTAGACTTCCAAGTAGACCCAGAGCTAGTACTTCAAGAAGGAACTCCATGGGGCAACATTGGTAAGTTTTGATTTTCTGGATTTTTGAATATAATCTCAAAAAAAAAAAAAAAAAATTCATGAAACAAAAATCTTACATTAAATGATCACGATACATATATTGGACTAGTGATACCTGAGGTTCTATCGAGGAACAGGCATCATGTCAGAGACACAGAGAGAGGAGAAGCTAAGTCTGAGAATGTGCTCCATATTGTTCAAAGGAACTTGGAGAATTTGACTTGCTAGGTTCCAATGGAAATAGTAGAGGATCTCCCTGAGGTTGTGTAGAGATGAGTGGTTGGAGTACCACGAGAGTGGGTGCAACTCTTTAGATGAGTGGCGAATTCCATCATCTTCTACTGGGATCCTCATATAGGGTAGGGATCATAGACTTAGATTTTAGATGACTAACCTTTTTTATATATGGACATGATCAAGCTTAAGCCCTAATTTTTTAGGACATTTTTCAACATTTTGTAATATTTTGACATATTACATCTATCTAGATACAGGTATTTCATGATGATTTGATCATATATACAACTAATTTTTGAGATTTTGATTGAATGTGATGAACGATTAATATGCAAATACAATGCATCGTTAGCTATAGAATAAGCAAATGCATTATTTGTTTATGGAATGTGAATGAGAGTAATAAAATTAAATTACATTTACAATAATATCAATCTCATAAATGGATGATATAATAAATTATCCCTCACACGATAAACATAATTTAATTGAGACACATCCAGTTGTTAATCCAAATAAGCCACTAATGATTCAATACCATAAGATATTATTTCTAATAGTAAATTAATAATGGAACTGTACTGAGCCATATTATTAGAAGTAGGATCAATACATATGTCTCTTGCAACCAACAACTGATCAGATGTGTAATATATTACCCAAGCAATAGAAGTTAAATTCTCAGTATGTCTACTAACGCCATCTGCAAATCCTAAATACAATGAATCATCCATTGAGGCTTGCCAAAGCAAATAAAAAATATCATAATCACCACGATACTTGTAGATAGAAACTAAAACTATGTACACTATTTACAAAATAAATAAAATGCTAGGCAAGAGCCTAGGAATAATACTTCTTAACATATTATTCAGGGGAACAATAATCTCCGCTGAAGATAACATTAGGACTCTTGGAAATGCTCACCAAAATAGTTTCCAAAATATTATCCATGTTAGATTCAGAAAAAATATGTGATGGAGCCAAAGGGTTTAAAATTTTATGAACACTTCCACTAGAGAGAGGACTAGACAAATTTGATTCAACTTCCTGCAAGTTAGGGATAAAATAGGACTGATGATGAAAATCATCCCATGGTCTTTCTACACTAGTCATTGCTTCTAGAATTTCCTCTTTGGATGGTAAAAATATGTCAAGGCAATCCATAGCCAAAGTGGAACCAACTGTCCAAACCAACGCCACATCATCATCCACATCCTCTTATGGGACAGGGATGGGATCATAATCTACATAATTAATAGTAGATTGATACGCAATTTCCGCTGCAGATATTGGATAATCCATTCCACCTACTTTCCCTTCTTCTATTGTGGCAGTAGTAGGGGGAAAGGGCCAAGGAAATGAAAAATAATGAGTTCTAAAAGAACATTTCCAAGGAATGATTCATGAGGATGAAATGGCATTGACATGAGAAACAGGAGATGGAAGATCAAAAGTACCCATCAAAGAAGAATACATTCCAACTTCTAAATTCTCAACAGGTTGCTTGGTATTCTTCACCAAGGGGATAATGGAGTTAGTTGATGCATCAAGTTCATTGGGAGAATAGGATAATTGACCAATCATAAAAATTCTCCCTTCATGAGGAAAGCATAGGATGCATAATAAAGATGAGACAATGTCATCCATTGCATAAACCCAATTATGACCCAACAAATGATTATAATTGACATTACCATCAACTATCTCTACCTCCATGTTAGCCACCTTGGCCCCTACAGAAATAGGGAAGGCAAGTAGAATCCCATGGGGCCTATGAGAATTACAACCAAATCTAGTTAAGAGAGTAGGATAGGGAACAACTTCAGGGGACCCGATATCTTTCGAACATGACATAGATGTGATGCATGTGGAAGCCCCTTCATCAACTATAGTTCGAAAGATGGTATTATTACGATACGTAGATTTAATCTGAAAATCCATATGATGAGGGAGTCTCAATTAAACATTTGACAAATAAAATGTAATTTCCATAGATTTTTTGGAGTAAGATATGATTGGAGTACCTCTGACACTAACATATCACAGGGGCTTTGAGCTAAATCTTCAATAATGGAATAGTTCTAAGAATCCCTAGTATTCAAATTATAAGTTGATCCTCTTTTGGAGCCTTTCTCGTATCCAAGGTATAGTCTCAACTGCGGACCTGGCTATATGAAGAGGTTTTGGAATATCAGAAGCAATTTTATCCTTAGAAGGTTCTAGCTCTCAATAATCATGAGCTGTAGTTGAATTATTAGCATGAGACTTAACCATATGTACATTTGATGTAGATTACCCATCCTAGTTTCCCACAGTAGTGGTTCTAGTACTATCATTCGCTCCAACAAGTAATTGTTTCCCTTGACGAAAAGGGTTAGCAAGAACATCTTGGGAACTATAAGAACGTCGTTGAGCTAAAAAACACTAAGCATCCTGAATCTTAGGGAAAATATGGGTAAGCTGATCCCCGCTGCATAACTTTCATGGGAACTTAACCTTATTTTTAGATTCCTTTTATCCCTCACCAATGTCATCACTGGGTTTATTAGCATTTACCTTTCCTCCTTTATTTTTTTTCTTCCCACGTGCTTTCTTGTTCTCATCATATTTTTGATTTCCCTTGGGATTTGAGGGATGAACAAAATTAAAGGCTAAAGGTTGAGAAGGAGAAGATATTGATGGCGTACATTGTGTTGCAGAAGCAGATTGTACTTAAAATTATTTTAATTGATTCAACAAACTAGCATTATTAAGAATGATCGATCCTATAACCTCGTTAGCATGGGGGGCCAGTTTCATCTTGGTGAGATCGATTTTTGACAACTCCAAACTAGATACAAATGAGCTCTAACTTATCGGCTCTAAATATAGCATGTTCTTCATTGGACACCCCAAAATGTGATACATCTTTATAAATATTTGGTTGTAATTATTTCAAAAACCATTCTAGAAGAAACTCATTAGGGATATAGGCCTTGATCAATCTCTTCCTTCTGATTCACTCTTGAATGTGGTCAGAAATATGAGTAGCCTTGTCTAGCTCAAAATTGGCCACGATTTCAGTTCCGTCATCATAATGGACAGGAAACTGAAAATGGTTCATAAACATTATAGCTAAGTCACCAAACATAGAAAATGTCCCCCATCTTAGCTCAATATACCATTTATCTGCATTTCTAGTTAAGGTGCATTGTAGTAGTCTCAACCTAATTGAATCATCAATCAAGGAGTTTGATGAGAACCAAAAGTGGAAAGTGGTTATATGATTTGTCGGATCCTCACCAGACCTACCTTCAAATGTCAAAATATCAGATGGAATTTTAGTAGGGACCGAAAGCCAAGGAAAATTATAATGGATTGGATAATTATTTAATTTTGAAAGATATGGAAAATTAAGTGTTTCCAAGAATGGTAAGCATGGAGGAACCAAAGAACTCAATTCTCCAGGAATGGAATTTCCAACATTCAAAAAGGGGTATCCTAGATTTTGAGAGGCATCGGGCTACCAAGGGTTACTTGTAGAAGCACCTGAACCATAAGGAAAACCTTGGAGTCTAGGGGTATATAAGGATGCTGATGGTGCTGCAAATCCGTCAACCAAGGGGTATCCCCAACGTGAAGTCCCAATTAAACTTCACACTATTTGTTGGAGGAGCCCCATCTAGAATATCATCTTGGTTGCCGCATATCTCAAAGATATGCCATGTCTCTGACTATCAACACGAGAGAGGAATACAATGGTGTCTTAAAAAAGTGAGGAGGTGTGCTTGGTGAGTGTTTAGCTGCAATTTTGTTGAGGTTCTTGTATTGTGTAGATGGGAGAAAAGTGAGACTCTAAGTGAGAGGTAGTAGTGCTGCCCAAGAAGAGACAGCCATGAACTAGAAAGGTTTGTCTATCATCGAGCGGAATAGTCCATAGCAGATGTGATAGTTGTTACAACCAATAAATAGAGAAAGATATATCTAATATCCCACGGAATAGTCCACATGGGTGGGACAATGATAAGAACCATTACAATGCATTCTCAATAAGATATGTATTAAAATAAGTATAATAGTTAAACAATCTTAGAACACGTGAAAGAAAACATGAAATACAAAGATGCACAAAATAGTCTTACAAACATTCATAGTCCATGCATGAAGAACATCTTGGCCTTGAAGGCTTCTATCATTAAGTAAATTTTCCAAGACACATGCTTACAATGTACATCACTAGCCCCCATAGTGGGACATTGAAGCCACTCCTTGCTCCTGAAATAACTATTTCATCTCTCTAATGTCTTGCGGGAGGAGCGAAGGTGAAAATTCCTTTTCTCATACAATGAGGGAGTATATATAACCAAGGGTGACTCTTTAACTACCCGCATAATTGTTTGACTTCCTATGACTTTTCAACTTGCATGACTCTTTATATTTCGTGTGTGTCCTTTGGACTTCCACTTTACAATACATTTGAATACAATATACATGGTCCACAATAGTGGTGTGGCATATGACCACTCATGACATGACATGACATGACACTGCTAACATCGACTGCTTGATGATGTGGAAATGTCAAGTCATTTTTGTTGCTAAGTGTTAGATGTATTCTTGGATATGAATTATCTTCACCTCTACATGGCTTGGTGATGAAAAAACTTCGATGATATTTAGCGTTGGATGGTGGTTGCAAACTTGTGTCCCCTCACTTTCTCTTGATTAATCCACTTGTGAGTTTAGATATAGGAGATTCTTATCCTTATCCATCATCTTGCCATGACATGATAGTGTACCTATCCCTCCAATCCACTGATGGTGAGATGACATCAGTCCAAAAACCCTATAGTATAAGATGATGCATTCTGATCCATCAACTGACCCAGGAACAACTAACATTCTCGAGAAAGGGGCTTTGTGACTGTGAATTATGCAGTTCCAACAATCAGGGGGGAGAGCTTAAGCTTTGAGACTACATAGTGTGTACCTCAGGGAGGATTGAAGGATAAGACTACACAGTTTCTAGAGGTAGTGGAGTCAGGGAGAGGGAAATGGCAATAGAAAATCTAGATGCATATTTTTGGATGTGAAAGGAGGTTGGGATTTTGTGCACTATGTAGTTCTAACATCCAAGGGAAAATATTAAGGGTTGAAGATGTGAAGTGTGCATTTTAGGCTAGGCTATGGGACATAATTGTGTAATTATGGGGGTCAAGCTTGAGAGTTGGGCACAAGAATTGTGCATACCAACAACCTTGGGGGAAAATGTCTATGCATTTTGTAGTTTCAAGAAGAAAGGTCACAACTTAGAGGGCTTAGATTGTGTAGTGTGTAGTTTCGTTTAGACCCGATCAAGCTAAGTTGCTCGGTCGGGAAGGTTTTCTGAAAATGGCTAAGTGTGGGATAGATAATGAATTGTGATGAACCTTGACTATGATTACACACTTACCATACTTTGACAAAAAAACAACATAGATTATCAGAACATGTGAACAAAGAATTTCCCTCTGTGTGACTACCTCACAACAAGATATGACAAGTGTGACACTTAAGATAGGCTTTAGGACAATCGTGACGACACTTGTGTGACAATTCTCAAGACTTTATGTATGGATGTAGCAAATGCTTGCATGGTTAGGACAACTCATATACAAAAATACTCACCTTCACAACCATCAGAATAGGCTTGCAAACATTGCATGGCAGCCAAACATTCCAAGAGACTAACCCAACATGAAAAAGGGACCAAAGGACTGCAAGAAAGCTCATGAAATGACCTCTAATGTTTGTAAAAACAATATAAAGACCAAGAAAGGCTCCAAAATTGAGTGCAAGCCAAAATTTTGGAGGATGTTGCAACAACTACAATAGTTGGTGACACACTAGTTGAAGTCTAGCTTCTCTGTCTTGGTTAACTTCTTCTTTGCAGGGCCTTGGTTCTTCAAGGAGTATTGGTTCATCATGCATATTACTTTGGCCTTCCCACTTACCCCATGAATAGACATGGTCCACTCTATACCTTCTTAGTTGAACACAACATAAGATTCAACATAATCACAATGTATCGAGTTGGGAAGGGTAGTGTAGCTTGCGAGCTTAAGATTTTCATAGTAGAATTTTTCAGCTCTGGTGTTGCTTAACTACCACAAGGCTGGGACAGTACTCTAACAATGTCACATAGGAACACAAACATTGCTTTGCTACTAGGGAGCTTGGATAGTACCCTGGTGGAGTTGCTTCTTACCTCTCTCTGAAGGAAACATTTCACTTCTTTGACCTTTATTTATTTATTTCAAGAGAAATGTGCATTAGCACTTATTTATTTTGGGGAGGAAGAGGGATCCCAACTTATTGAGAGCAGAAGAGGTTGTTTCTTCAGAGAAGCATATAAAGACCTCTGATTTAGGTTTTCTTGTTTAGATATTTCCTCTTCTACGTTTCTACTAGTTGGATAAGCTTGAAGATGCCAAAACAGAAAAACTGAGTATAGGCATGAGGTTTCCAAACTATACTTGGGTTCGTGGCTAGACCAAAAACCTCTTTACAGATGGATCATATTTTCCGTCGAAACTTCATCAACCAAAAGATGTAACCAACACAAGGAAGACATACAGAAGGTTAGCCAAGTGTTGAAGTGTCACAAGACTCAATATAGTTCGACCACACACATACTAAGAAGTTACAACATGTCTAGGAACAACACTTATTCACACAAGGAAAGAAAAAATAGACAAACAACAATAAATAAAAACAAAAGAAACAAAATGAAAGGAAATACAACACACAACAAGGGAACAAAATCAGAAGACAAACAAAAAAAGCTAAATCAAAGCATAATGCAAGAGAAAGTAAGAAAAGACAAGAGAGAGTGAAGAGAACATAATGGGATGGTTGCAAGAGAAGGAAACTAAGGTGCAAATAATCCTACTCCTAAACTAACAACTAGGAGATCGGAGTCACGCATAATGGAATTTCTAGGGAATCCACTGTAGTTGTTCCCGACCAGCATCCACAAATATATGAAAAATTAAAATAGATATAAAGTAATGTGAAATAGAAAATATAAAAACTTGAATAACTTGCACAAACATTTGAAGGTCTTGCCTATGGGAAAAAATATGTGTCACAACCACTACATTCATCCAATCCACATTCTTACCTTTCCAACGAAAACCATAATCAGAGAAACCTTGAAGACTTCTTGCGAATTAACCTTCTTCTATGTCATCCTACTTAGCAAGCACGAGGAAAGCTTGAACACTGTTTATTGCAATTGATCTTTCCAAATAAGATAGTTCCAACCATTCAGTGATTGGATCATAAAATACATGATGATTCTCTTGAAAACCCTGAAACCTTTGAAAATATGGATTTTCAATTAGACGCATGAGATTATAATGAGAGTCATATGAGGAAAAATAGATCTAGTCTTATTTAGCATTCATGTCAAGATCGTGAAGACCTGACATAACCATCAGTAGAGACTGAAGTGCCTCAACCTCTTGACAAAAATCTAAATAGTTAGATTTTGAACGATGAATATTGAAGGATGTAAAACAATTGGAGTTAGATATACTAGTGGGAAAATGATAACATGAATGAAAATCGTCAAAGATAGAATAATGATTAGATGATCCAATTAAATATCAGATGCCCAATTTGTAATAAATGAAGATAAATCAATTTGAACAGTTCTACGAATGCTCTGAACAATCAAACCAAGTTCCTTGCAAGCCAAATGTGACATGCCGTTTTCTTGTAATTGGTGATAAACTACGAAAGAATCGTAATCATGAAAATAATTTAAAAGGGATGTCAGCGCAACAAATACAAGAAACTAGTAAGGACATGGTGAATGGAGAAGAACTTGATTCATGTAATAATTCATGCATTCATTATCACTCAAGAGGATCTCAGGTGTGATGAAGAGCAATATTTGCGATATGATACTCGCAAGGAAATCTGGGAGCTTCTCATCATGAATTGAAACTAATAGGTATGATTCCTTTAGCCAAAGATGGTCTTTGGAATGATCAACTTCACAATTCCATGACTCTATGAGAGATACAAATTTCAAACCCAAGCTTTCTGGGAGAAATTTGTATGAAGATGAATGAACTGAAGAAGATTCATGACTCCGGTTGGAATTAAAATCTTTGAAATTTGAAAGATCACATCCATAGTTACTAGACATTTCTCAAGAAGAAATTTTCATCGAGTGAAACCATGCAAGGAGAAGGATTTTGTGTGAGAAAAAAATTCTGACTTATTTCGGGGGGCTCACCAGAGTCACAAGATCCTAACATAACCATCAACAAAATTTGAAGTGCCTCGACTCCCTTGTAGGTCCTATAACTTTCTAGAATTGTAAACTCGAATTTTAAAAATTGTAGCAGATTGTGTATGGTGTGAGGGTAACTACTACTACTACTGATTTTAATAAGCCCACTCCTCACTAGATGGTAGCCACCTTTGTCACTAGTTTCGTCGGATTATTTAACTTCATTAACCAAATTACTCAAGTCAAAAGGTTCTTCTAATTGAAAATTCACAGATAAATGAATCGAGGAATTTTCATGAGCATGCTGATTTGAAGGGTTGTCATCATGGAAGTGAAGAGATGATGATGGTTGGGAAGAGTACTCAACGATTTGATTGTTTTCATTTCCATCATCGATAATATCACCAACTTGTGCCAATGGAGAAGTTAAATCATCGAATCATGGACTTGAATAACATGGAGTACCCCTGTTGCAAGTACATGCATCACAGGCGATGGACCACAAGGGATAGTGAGATGAAGAGGAAGTTTTGATAAGGACATCTTCCTTGACTGAATCAAGTTCTTGATCCAAAGAAAAATATTCATGAGAAACAAAGAGATCAACTAATGCACCTAGGCATTCGTGATTGCATGCATCAATAAAGTCATCATATTTGGAATGGTTGTTTCCCAAGGCTACAAATTGATTAAAAGAATTGATTACATTTGATTTTCTACTGAGATGAGAATCATCCAAGAATGGAAGCACATTATTTTGACATGGAGGATTCTGGAAAAGAGAGAAAAGATTGAAATCATCTCAACCTTCCTGCTCCTCCACCTACATAATGTGACTACCTTATATCTTATCACAATTTGGACCAACAACATGAAAATCAAGATATTGTGAAAAAATAGCTAGTGGAGTAGATTGATCAAGAAGGTCATGGAACAAAGAGTCATGGCACGTAGATGATAGAGGATAACAGAAATCCAGGACATATTTGAGGCTAGAAATATGAACAATGACATCATCTCATGGAATGGAGGAGTTTGTGTTCACCATAGGCTTCACGGGCCATTCTACAATTTCCTCCATTGAATATGAATCATGAAAAGTGGAAGCAAAATGAGAATATGAATTAGGAATTTGGTTTGCAGATTTCCCAACTTTACAACCTCTAAAAGGAGGCACCCGCATTGGGACTAGAAAAGGAGGAAGATAAGGAACAAAAGGGGTAGTAGATTCGTAGTTTTAAATTATGGGTGTCTCATTATTCACAAGATTTGGGGAGTAGGAAAATTAGAGGATTCAGGTTGAACATGTAAAGAAATAAGAAATAAGCACTCAAACTATTGCTTCAAGAAGTCTTGATTCATACCCTTTTTTGGAATTTCACAAAAAGGTGAAGGAATTGATCAACAAAATCCTCAACTGAATCATTGGGCTTCATTCTTAAGAGATTTGTTCTTCTACAAACATCTTGGTAATTATACCTATCAAAGCCTTGATGAATCTCCATAAGGAAGTTACAAAGGGAATTGATGGAAGAAGGTGGCAAGGTATGGCACCATAGATTAACACGTCGTTCAAGGGTGAGGAAGAAAAGCACACAAGAAAACTCTTTCATCATTTATTTTATAAGATTAAAAGTATTTCAAAAAATCAGAAATGTGATCGGTTATGGATGTTCCCTCCTCACTATTAAACTTTAACTGGAAAAAGTCATCGAGAGGCTGATCGGGTATTGAAAATTGATAAAAGGAAAAATTGGAGAAACATCTTGGGTGTAATATTTATGTATGAGCCATTTTAGATAAGAGATTAAAACTAGATACAATGGACTCATCTTTTCATGCGTCCCTCCTTCTAGCGTTGGTGTTGACAGTGCTGGAATTCTGTCAACCAAGGAGTCTTGCCAATGTGAAGTCGCAATTAGACCTCACACCATCTGGTGTAGGAGCCCCATCCATAATATTGACCTGGTTGCCATATATCTCTAAAATATGCCTTGGGTCTAACTATCAACATGATAGAGGGATGCAATGGTGTCTTTGAAACACGAGGAGGTGTGCTTGTGTAGCATGTCCAAAAGTAAACCAACCCCTTGGACTACTACGAAAAACACCATCAGATTTTAGAGTAGCACGATCTAATTCAAAAATTTCACCTAATTGAGCACGTCTAGCGTATTTTTTAACTATAGCAGGATCACCAAAACTGGTGAGTGTTCAGTCACAACCATGTCGAGGTTCTTCTACTGCAGAAAGGGGATAAAAGTGAGCCTCTAAGTGAGACGTAGTAATACCACCCACGAAGAGACACACATGAACCAGAAAGGACCATCTAACATCCAACGAAATAGTCCACAGTGGATGTGAACCAACAAATAGAGACAATTATGTCTAATATCTCGTAGAATATTCCACAAGGATGGGACAACAATAACAACCATTACAACACATTCTCGATAAGATATGTTCTAAAATAATTGAAATAGTTCAACTATATTAGCACATGTGAAAGCAAACATGAAATACAAACATCCATAGAATAGTCTTACAGAGATTCATAGTCCATGCATGAAGAACGTGTTGGCCTTGGATACTTCTGTTATTAAGTAAAAGTTCGAAGACACAAGTTTACAATGTACATCCCTATCCCCAATAATGGGACATCAGAGCCACTCCTTTCTCCTTAAAGAACTAGTTGATCTCTCTAATACCTTGTGGGAGGATTCAAGGTGAAAATTCCTTTGCTCATATAAAGAGGGAGTATATATAACCAAGGGTGACTCTAATACCCTCATGATTATTTGACTTCCTATAATTTTTCAACTTGCTTGACTCTTTACATTCCATGCGTGTCCTTTGGACTTCTACTTTACCATACATTTGAATATGATAAACATGTTCCATAATAGTGATGTGGCATATGACCACTCATGACATGAAATGACATGAAACTGCTAACATGGACTGCTTGATGATGTGGCAATGTCAAGTCATTATTGCTGCTAAGTCCTGGATGTCTTCTTGGATATGCTTTGTCTTCACCTTCGCATGGATTGGTGATGTAAAATCTTCAATGATCTTTAGTATTGGATGATGGTTGCAAACTTGTGTCCCTTCACTTTCTCTCAATTGATTCACTTGTGAGTTCAGCTACAAGATAGTCTTTAGGCATGCTTCCCTCCTTCTTCTCTTTCTCCTTCCTCTTGCAATGACATGATAGTGTACCTATCTCTACAATTCACTCATGACGAGACGTCATCAGTTTGAAAATTCCCTAGTCTAAGATGATGCATTTTGATCCATCAATTGAGCCCGAGACAAGTGATAGGTTGGGGAGAGGGGTTTAGTGACTATGCATTGTGTATATTTAGTAGTCAAGGAGGAGAGATCGAGCTTTGAGACTATGCAATGCGCATCTCAGAGAGGTTTGAAGAATAATATTGCATAGTTTCTGGAGGCAGTGGAGTCAAGTTGAGTGAAAGGACACTTGAACAGACAACTACATAGTTTTGGATGTCAAGGGAGGATGAGGTTCTACACACTGTATAGTTATAGCATCCAAGGGAAAATCTTGAGGGTTGATGATGCAAAGCACATAGTTTAGGCCAGGCTATAGGACATGAATGTGCAATTCTTGGGGTCAGGGTCGAAAGCTGGGCATAGGAATTGCGCAGAGAAAAAACCTTGGGAGACATGGACTGTGTATTCCATAGTTTCAAGTAGAAAGGTCACATTTTAGAATGTTGAGACTACCCAGTGCGTAGTTTAGTTCGGGCCCTGTGAAGCTAAGTTGCTCAGTCGTGAAGCTTTTTCAAAAATGGCTAACTGTGGGATAGGTAATGAACTGGGATGAACCTTGACTATGATTACACACTTAGCATAATTTTATGACACAACAACATTGATCATCGGAACACTTGAACAAAGCATTTCCCTCTATGTGACTACCTCATGACAAGATACAACAAGCATGACACTTAAGATAGGATTTAGGATGATCGTGACGACACTTGTGCGACAATGCTCAAGACTTTGAGTATGGATTTGAAAGATGTTTAGATGGTTAGGAAAAATCATATAAACAAATATTGACCCTAGAAACCATCAGAATAGGTTTACAAACATTGTACGACAGCTAAACATGCCAAAATATGATAGTTAACCCAACATGTAAAAGGGACCAAATCACTACAAGAAAGCTCATGAAATGAGCTCTAGTGTTTGCAACAACAATATAGAAGACCAAGGAAGGCTCTGAAATTGAGTGTAAGAAAATTTTTTGGAGGGTGTTGCAAAAAAAAAAACATGAGGGTATCCACACCCTACTGCAGGGCTAGTAGTCATATGAAAACTTCCTCCTGGTGTAACATTATATGAAGGGGAGAAGCCCTAGTATGGATTCCAAGAACTATCCAAAGGAGGAAAAACTTGTAAAGCACTGACATGGGGGAAGGACATACTCCCCTGGTGACCAAATAAATGGGAAATATTCCTAGACCCAAAACAACTACTAGAGGGATATTCCAAACCTTGATTCCCTTAAAAATGATTAATTTTTTGAGCATGACAAGAGAAAGGCATTGATCCTAAATTCAATGATGGATTCGAAGGAGGGAAATATCCACTTCGAAATTGAAAACCTTATAAACGTACTGAACTAGTAGATATCAACGTCATAGATGTGGAAGAAACAAAGGGTAAAGTTGAAGAAATAGAGGGAATACCAGTAGATGGCATTATGAAAGGATAAGCTCGAGTGAAAGGAGTAGAAGGTTGGGTGCCCCCACTCGAAATTGGGATATAGGTAGAGCCAACAACTACCATACTAGGTGTAATAGTAAATATAAGAATAGTACCTCCTCCTACAACTGAAGAAGGAGTATGTACATCGGTCGTATCAACACCACCACTAAGATTATCCCTTGAGAAGAAAGAACGAGAGTGAATAGGTCTAGTCAAAATATGAGACGAAGTAACCACATATGATACAAGGTAAGGAAAATGAAAAGGAATAGGTTCCATAGGAGTCATATGAGGTTCTGAAATGTCTTCAATTTCTACTTTGTCTTTCGATTGGAAGAGGACTCTCGAAAGCACTAGAGTGTTTATGTCCGGGTTATGGACTAGACTAGGTTCACCCTATGAAATAAGAGCCCTTGGAGAAGGATGAGCCTATATTGTGTTAGCTAACATTGGTTCAAAAGAACAAACAAAATTAATCATACGCATTCTAGATGAAGGCTCCACACTCACACGTCAAAGCCCACAAATCCTTCTAGACAGACGAACTAGTTCGTCAGCCAATTTTATATATAAAGAAAAATTAAACACTTAAATCACCTATGGAAAGCTAGGAGAAAAAATCACTCGTTAAAATGATCCTAAAGATACAACCAAGTAAACAAATTCTAGGTATTTCCAGTTCGGGTGATTAGGACCAGACACCAAAATACAAGAAAGAGAAGATAAGGGTCTCTCGTAGGCAGTTTGGGATGATGAGGGCCCAAGGCTACCAGTGAATATATCATAAGAAGTTACGTTCACCTCCAGACAATAGCCTTTACCGGTGAAAGTACCTAAGCTTTGCAAGGGCACCCTCAAGAAGTACTATGAAAGTGATGGAACATTTGCCTCAGGAATCACGGGTATTTCCTCCCACAGTCCCCTATGTGGTCCCTAGGAAAGGAAACTATGGTCAGCAGCTCATGGTCATAATCCAGGCAGAACAATCGTGGGCACACGATCCAACAAGTAGGGGAGGGGCTACCTATCTTTCCTTATCTTCATACATCCTCGTGCTTAATTCCTGTGTTAGAGGAGCTTTCCCAGACAACTTAGTGATATTATATTTCTACTCTTTAATAAACTTCTCTACTTTTAGTTCAAGTGGCCTTGGATAGTTTACTCTCCACACACCTATTCGCAAACCATAAATTCCCTAGACTAGTTGTTGTTGTATGACAAAAAAAAAAAAAAAATAGTTCATTTTAAGTTTAATCACTTATTTTAGTTGGTTGTTATTTAATCCAAGGAAATCAGGAGTGCAACTGATGATGTTCTGACACAAAAGAAATCAATATAAAACATACTACATGCAGATGCAACACTTCTTTTTCTTCAATGAAAGCGATTTCCACACAGGTTCTACGAGAGAGCTAATAAAGAAAAAACTCTTTTTCTTTCTCTTTTAAGCACTCATGCATTCAAAACCTAACAGAAAAGACTAAATGATGTCTAAATTGCATCTACCCTTATACACACTAGAATGAAAATGAAAGATTCAAAGAAAAGCTCAAAAGAAAACAAATGTGATCGCGAAAGTAAAATTCAATTCATCAAGAAAAGAGAAGAAAATATCCAAAGAAAAACACTCCTCAAAGAAAAAAAGATTCTTAGCCTTAAAACAAGGATTCACACATTCACTGAAAAACTCAAAAGAAATAAAGAAAAATAAAAGAAATACAAAGAAAACGTTTTCGTTTTTCTTTTAAAGATTTTAAAAGACCAAAAAGTTGATAAAGGGGAAACAAGGATATATTTCGAGACCATGAGCATGAAAAAGACATAAATTCCACTAGTCACCAACGATCACCAGGATAAAGATCTAAAGCATAACAAGAAAATCAATCACCTTAAATAATTTGATCAGCAAGCTACGAACGATTCTGGAAATCAGAAAGACATCAAAGAACTAGAATCTCTCATTCATCAAAGAATTGAAAACACCTTTCACAAACAAGCAAGGAAAAGAAAAAATAATCCAACTTCAAGGTTGCAAAAGAAGTAATTTCAAAGGCTGGGTTATAAACAAGTTGAAGAACAATTAGACCTATTCCAAAAGCACACAACAACCATAAACGTTTTAAAGAAGACTTGGAACCTAACATCAAACTCAAAAAACTTCAAAAATTACAAACCCTGGGTTGACATAGGATTTTCACAAACAAGATGAAGAACACTGATAATAACTATCAGCAACATAATTCCAGGCTTAATTAATATCAGAAAATAAAAAACAAACTTTGTCAAACCCCAAGCAAAAGTCATAATTGAAAAAAATTCAATTTTTCAGATATGTACGTGATTATTTAATGACATAACTACATGTATACGCAACTGTGTCTAAAGAAACATGTGTATATGTAGGTTTTTTTAGTAGAAACCATATATATACACTCTTTTCTATAATAAAAACCACATATAAATGGAGAAATAGGGAAAAATAAAAAAGGCATCCCTGTTCCAAGAGATCATGTTGAATGAACAGATTTCTTAACAGTCAAGGAGGCTGGAAAAAGTCAAGAAACAAAAAACCAAATCCAAATCAAATAATAACAACCCTTTTAGGAAATACTTGATGTTATTCCCCAATAGAGTTGTCAATTCTGTTGGTGGGAAAAATTCCCTAAGGAAAGGGTTCAAAGCATCAACAAAGCGAACCAAAATAATCAACAAAAAGAAGTCAAACAAGCATGCGAAACATATGAATTACCGAACATAGATTTGGAAACATACCTGGAGGTCCTACATTTGATGATGTTCCCATAGGGTCCAAATCCTCTGCTTCCTCCAGAACGAGCAAACCTCCAAATCAATTCACAGAAGCATATACATACTAGATAATTCAATGCGCATAGATAAAATACATGTTAGACCATAATAGATAAGAATACAATTCACTATTCATGAGACAATAACATATCAAGAACAAGACATGAGCTTCCTTATTGATTAACAACAATAGGTAAAAGAAACATACAACCTGATTCAAGCCAAAGGCACCAACGAAGCCTTCCATCTCGAGCCACGAAGACAGCCCCTCTAATGAGCACAAGGAGATACTATAAGGATGATGAGCATCTCTACAAAGGAAACCATGGTTTCCTAAAGACTAGGAGTGTAGGAGGCACAGGAAAAACAAACTTGATCTGGGAGAAAAATGGTTATAACGTTGATCTCCCTTCTCTTGTATCAATTAGGCCTACCTAAGGGGTGTATATATACCACCTGAAATTGGTTAATTCACTTCTACCACGAGCTCCTGTAGGTGGGCTCCTGGAAATGCCCATAAACCCTAACCAAAAAAGTATTTTATTTTATTTTTTCATATTTCAAAAGGTATACATGGGTGTAGTGTTGTAGGACCTGCGTATGTACACGATTTACTGTGGGCAGAGTTGTGTATGGAATTTGAAATATTATTTTTTAATATAAGATCAAGTTTGTATGGGAAAAGGGATTTCCTGGGGCCATAAAAGAGCATCATGTCTATAGGAGTGCTGAACGTGTAGAAAATCTGTGAGGGTTTAACCCAATAAGGCAATATAAATCAAAGCTGAATACTATAACATACTTATATGATCAATTTGTGGAAGCTTAAAGATCAAGCTCACAGGAAATCTTGTCTTCTCTCCAACCTTCCCCTCTTCCCTCCAAGCTCCTATTTCCTTGCACTATTCCTTGTGGATGATTAGCCTATTACTAAGTGGAAAAACAATACTTCAAAATTGCACAATCCTGAAGGATTAATCCTTGACTACATGCATGCGTTTTCTCCATGAGAAAACACATGCAAATGATAATACATTTTCCTTGAACATTAATCTCAACTGGGTCTTTCTCAGAATAGACATGCATGAATTTCTGATGAGGGAATCTTCAGTTAACTGGAGTAACACTAGTTGAGTGCATTAATGCATCAACTAATTGTTAACTCACTATTACTTCCTCAAAGAGTTTGGAACTAATTTAACTGGACTTAACTTAGTAAAATGAGTTAACTAATTACAACTCAAATATAACTCAATCTTATCTCCTTAGTTTAAGGGATAAATCTTGCATGACTTCGAAAAGACTTCTAACTTGAATTTCTCCAACTAACTAATTTAAAATAAATTAATTAATTATTTCCAAGTAGGTATTAATACTAAATTTGATTTTAATTTACAATTTAATTGAAGGACAAATTAAATTGGAATATTCTTGTTGCCATATTTCAACACTCCCTCTCAATAAGAAAGGGATTATCTGCCACCCCGATCCTGTCTCTATGGAACTCAAATTTACACTTTGACAATGCCTTTGTCAAAATGTCAGCATGTTGCTCCTCTGTCAAAATATACTGCAGCAACATGATCCTCCTCGCTACACAGTATCTGAGGTGATGATACCAGATGTCGATGTGCTTGGACCTATCATGAAATACTGGATTCTCAGAGAGTTTGATACCACTTCGATTATCACAATAGATCACAGTTGGATCCATCCTCTGATCAAGCAAACTAACTAGGATTTTTCGAATCCAGATGGCCTCACATGCCGCTTGACTTGCACCCATGTATTATTCCTCTGCTGAGCTGAGTGCAACTGACCTCTGTTTCCTGCTGTACTAAGAAACTGTCGCTGACCCAAGCTTTAAAATCCCTCCTGATGTGCTCTTCTGATTTGATGGATTCCCTGCCCAATCTGCATCAGTGAGCCCTGTAGCTTCACTCCTTCTGTCTGCCTGTACCATAATCCATACTCAGATGTGCCTCTGAGGTATCTCAATACATGCTTTGCCACCTTCCAAAACATCTTGGTAGGCTGAACCATCGCTTGACTCAATTGGTTCACCGCATAGCACAAATCTGGTCGTGTGTTCATTAAGTACATTAATGAACCCACAAGCTACCTGTACAAAGTAGCCTTTACCACTTCTCTTGAAGTAGCAACCTCTTTCCTCTAGTTACTTGCTAGAAGACTCTGCATGGGATTGCACTTCTCCATGTGGAATCTCCTAAGTATCTCATTGGCATACTTGCCCTAAGACACAAACAACTCCCAATCCTTCTACCACACTTCCATGCCAAGGAAGCAATGCATGAGACCCATGTCTTTCATCTTGAATTCTCTTGCAAAGTCCTCCTTGCAAGACACGATCAACTAATCATCACCAATCAATATGAGATCATCGACATAAAGTACGATGATCAACAACTTACCTTTCACCACGATGTGGTATAGGTTCGCATCCGCTTCACTCTTTGTGAAGCCAAACCGGTGAAGTAGTTTTCTCTCTTGGTGTACCAAGCATGTGGTTCTTGATTCAGCCTGTACAATGCTCTCTTGAGTCGACACACATGCGACTCACAATCGACGGTCTAAAAACGTTCCGGCTGCTCTATGTACACCTCTTCCTCAATCTAACCATTTAGGAATGCAGTCTTCACATCCATCTGATGGATCTTCCAACCCATCTATGCTGATAGTGCCAACATAGATCTGATAGATGAGTACCTTCCAACAGGAGCAAAATTCTCATCATAGTCAATCTCCTCGACCTGTGAAAAGCCACAAACAACAAATCTTGCATTATCCTTCTCCACGCTACCATCAGCCGCTTGCTTCACCTTGTAAAGCCAATGGGAACTCACAACTGACTTGTTCTCTGGTCTTGGAACCACATCCCAACCATTGTTACAAACTATGGAGTCATACTCCTCCACCATAACATCAACTCAAATCAGCTACTGCACTACTTCCTTAAAGGAATATGGCTCGATCACAACACATTCCCTTGCTAGGGCCATGTATCTAGTGTACCTCTGAGGTGACCTCCTTTGTCTGCACTGAGAAGATGGTGCTCCCAAATTCTCCCTTGCATCCTCCAACAATCTGTCAGCTTCTCTTGTGCACTTCCTTCCATCTCTGGAAGACTCTACTTGAGTGGACGTCTCCACTCCTGGAACCTCTGCATGCGGCTACTCCCCATCAGTCTGAGGCTCCTCCTCGTTAGGAACCAACAATTCCTCCATATCCTGTAGTTGGAGCTCCCTCTCAAGGGAAGCTCACATGGCCTTCTTCTCATCAAACATGAGATCTCTGTGAACCACTGTCCTCCGACTAGTAGGCAAGTACACCCGATAGTTGTGAGGTGTATTAGTGTACTCCACAAATATCCCCAATGTTGCTGTCAGCTCAAGCTTCTTCTATGCATCCTTTGTCACATGGCAATATACCGATGATCCAAAGATCCTAAAGTGACCCACATCTGGTCTCTTACTGGAGAAAGCTTCCTCTGGTGTCTTCATCCCAAGTATGAAATGTGGGCTTCTATTCTCCAAATAGACCGCTGTATTACATGCCTCGGCCCACAAGCGAAGTGGTAGGCCTTGGTCATGTAGCATTGCCTGTGTTACCCCTACAATATTTCTGTTCTTCCTCTTCGCCACCCCATTTTGTTGTGGGTTATGAGGTGCCATCAACTATTGTTTAATTCCTTCTGCTGCACAGAAGTCCTTAAACTCTTGAGAGACATATTCTCCACTATTGTTGCTTCTCAAGGCCTTGATATTCTTCCCTGACTCTTTCTTGACCAAAGCTTTGAAATCACAAAACTTTGTGAAATTTTGGTCCTTCTTCTGCTTGAAATAAATCCAACATTTGCGAGAATAGTCATCAATGAAAATCACATAATACCTTTGCTTTGGTGTGGATGCCATCGAGAATGGACCACACAAATTAGTATGAACTCGCTCTAAGATAGCTTTTGCTCGACTGTCTCTATCATGAAAGGAAGACTTGGTGTACTTTCCTAAGGTACAACCTTTGCATGTGTCAACTTGCTCAAGTTTACCTTTGGGAAGTCCTGTAGATATCTACTGCATTATCTTCAAAGCCCCATGATGCAAATGACCCAACCGCCTTTGCCACAACTCGCCAATGTCTTGGTTTTGCACCAATTCTGCTTTTGTACTCAATGCTGCATAATCATCTACCTCTAGTTTATAGAGATTCTTCACCCGAATCCCTATCGTCTTGGTCTGACCTATGGCTATGTGTCTTAGGAACGCCTTTCTTTACTGAAGACAACATCATAGCCATTGTCCTCCAACATCGCAACCGATACCATGTTCTTCTTCAGTCTAGGCACATACATCACATCTGTTAAGGTGAGAGGAGCTCCATGCTCCCTCTCAAAAGTAACCGTGCCCATTCCTGAAACACTATACCTTCCGTCGTCACCCATCTCTATAAGCATCTTAAGGTCTTTCTCCTCCAAGGAATTGAATAATTTTTTATCACCGGTCATGTGGAATGAGGCTCCACTATCAAGATACCAGACACAACCCATCATCGACGACACCATGCATGCGATGAGGGTAAAGTCCATTTCGAACTGAGAGGCTAATGCCTCATGTTCTGATCCTTCCAAGGATCCCTTCTTGGACTTCTTCGATGGGCAATTAGTTGCATAATGTCCCATCTTGTGACAATTAAAGCATCTTACTTTAGACATGTCACCCTTCTTCCCTCCATGAGAAGAATTGGATTTGAAATGGGAAGCCCTTGCCTTACTTTCTAAGGCCAAATTTTCTTCATCATCATTCTTGGATGAATAACCATCTCGTGTGCTCCCCTTGATCTCCTCCTATAGAAGATTCGACCACAGTCTTTCCCAATCCGATAGTTTCTCCCTTCCATTCATAGAGTCCTTGTAGCTATTCCAACTCTTTGGAAGGCCAAGGAGAGTGAGGCTCACCATATCGTCATCAGCAGTAGTTATTCCCACACTGCCAAGATCATCTCTGCAGGTGGTGAGCTTGTTCAGATATGTGGAAATAGTATCGCCCTTCTCCATATTATTCTTCAAAGCTTATCCTTGAGTGCCAATTTCCTCTGGTCACTATTGTTCTGGTAGAGGTCCTTCAATGTCTTCCACATTGAAAATGGAGTATCATTCCCATGGTGACTCAAGACAATATGGTCTCAAACTCCATTAAGGATGATCTGTCTCGCCTATGCCACACACTTCTTCCACTCAGCCAAATCTTGTGCATTAGTTGAAGCTGGCTTTGGGATTTCCTGATCAAAGAACTCCTTTAAGTCATTGTCTTCTAATATAGCCTCCATTCTATCTTTCCATGCTATGTAATTCGAGATACCTTCCATGGCATACTCGAGTCTCAAGCCATAGAATGCCATTGGCCAATCTTGAAACCCCGAACTTCAAACTTCGAATTCTCTTCTTAGTATACTATTGACAGCTCTGATACCATGTAGAAAATCTGTGATAGGTTAACCCGATAATTCAATATAAATCAAAGAAGAATAATATAAACTACTTCTACTATCAATTTGCAGAAGCTTAAAGATTGAGCTGAACAATATAACCAGAAGAAGAAGAATCAATGGCACAATACACATGAAAATTATTTGGGGAAAGCCTTAGCTAAAAACCCCACACTATTGTATTATCATACACGATCGAAAATACATAGGAATTATATAAAGCCTTACCTCTCACAGCTGGCCAGCTCTTAGTAGAATCCTCACAGATGCTTACAGGAAATCTTGGCTTCTCTCCATCCTTCCTCTCTGCCCTCAAAGCTCCTATTTCCTTGTGTTGTTCCTTATGGATGATTAGGCTATTACCAAGTGGAAAACCAATTCTTCAAAACTGCACAATCCTCAAGGATGAATCCTTGACTGCATGCATGAGTTTTCTCCATGAGAAAACATATGCAACTGATATTACACTATCCTTGAACATTAATCTCAACTGGGCCTTTCTCATAATAGACATGCCTGAGTTTTCGATGAGGGAATATTTAGTTAACTGGAGTAGCACTAGTTAAGTGCATTAATGCATCAACTAACTATTAACTCACTATTAGTTCCTCAAACAATTTGGAACTAGTTTAATTGGACTATAATCAGTAAACTGAGTTAAGTAATTACAACTCAAATATAACTCAATCTTATCTCCTTAATTTAAGGGATAACTCTTGCATGACTTTAGAAAGACTTCTAACTTGAATTTCTCCAACTAATTAATTTAAAATAAATTAATTAATTATTTCCAAGTAGCTGTTACGACTAAATTCGATTTTAATTCAAAATTTAATTCAAGGACAAATTAAATTGGAATATTATTGTTGCCATATTTCAACAAAATGATGCTATAACATCGGCTAAAGTTTAAAATCTAGGCACACACCCTGTTTGAGAGCTTGTAGCACCCACGAATGATTCCTAGTCCATTTTGCAAGGATCACAGAGCATCTATTGTAGTTAGTTATCATAGCATATTCAATATCCATGATGAGTTTACCCTGTATTAATGGCAGAGGTGGAAGAAAGAGAAGGTGAAGAAGAAGGTTACCCCATTGATTTAGTGAAAAAAAATAATCCCAAGTGTGGATTTAGTGGTAGATATAGTTTTTGAATATTCATTAACATATCCAATTACACCATCCATAGATCCGAATACACCATTAGACATACCACCAGACATAGAGGCATCCCATGCAAGAAATAACATAGGTGGAACAGTGAGGACCTCGTTGAACATCCCTCCCAAGGAAATACCCTCCAAGTGGAGGTCATTTTCAACAACCAATGTCATCCCTTCCAAATCTAGATCTTAATGGTGAAGTTACCAATAGTAGTTAGGTAAAAAGTCACATGAGTTGAAGGATCGAAACTCATTGAACATACAAGGAAAAGCCCCAGGTAGTCATTTGAGGGGTGTTCCGATTAAATAACATGCCATGTTTTTGAATAGTTCAAGCCTCGTCTCCATGGGTGGTCCTTTCCTTTCCTCCAAACAATCCTTCTATCCAGATCTAGATTTGTTAACTAAATGGTTGAGATAGACAAGAGATACAACTTTAAATCAACCATCATCTCATAATAAATAAATAAATATCAATTGGTGGTATAACCAGAAGAAATTGTTGAAGATTCGGATTTGGTTTAGATTAATCTGTTTTTAGTGTTTGATTACAATTTACCATAATCATCCTACATATGAAACTCATTCCACTAAAGGAAACCCCTTTCAATATTTGAATATTTCTCCACATAAATGTAACATATGTTTCCAATAATTGTAACTAAAACTAATGAAACCTTCATTATTACATTTTCTCATCCTAAACGTATGTTTTAAAATAAATTTGATGGATACATGTTCACTAATTTAAACTAAATTGTGCTCTTCAAATTTTTTGAAAGTAAATGTAGGTTTTGAAGGATAAATGCTAAATAAATTTTCAATAAAATGTATAATATTTTCTGAACAAACAAAACCTCTGCACTATCAAGTTTCTACACAATAGATGTAAGTTTCAAAAGAAAAGTGCTCGATAGATTCCAAGAATTTGAACCAAAAGGAAGAAAAAACTATAAGCTCTTGTAAGTTTTAAAGGAGAATTGTTCCATATATCATTAGGAATTTAAAATGTATAGAAATGAAAATTTGTATTAAAAGTACATTCTAAAATAATCAACATAAAATAATAGTTTAAAGGACAAATGCAGGAAAGATGGTGCAGAAATTAAATTAAAGTGAAGAAAATTTGTCTCTCAAATTTGTTGACCGTAGACATCATAAAATTTTAAAAGATCAATGTAAGGTAAATTTTCAGGAACTAAAATTAAAACAAACAATCTCTTAGTATGTTTTCTCACCATAAAAAAATAGAAATGAATCTCTAACCCTGGTATTAAAAGAAAATGTCATATAATTTTTCAATAATTTGACCTTAAACAAGCTAAAACGAACGATGTGATATCTGGATAAAATAATATGTGAGATCAATTCTCAGGCATTTCAATGACAACATAGGTAGTAAGGGCAAGAGAGGCACCAATGGAATATCATAGCTATAGTTAATGGGTTCCCCATGAGAAAATACTCAGGTAGGAATGGTCGTTAGGTTAAAAGTGAGAACGTGAGAACCAAATCCTAATCTAAATGCTTCCCTTAATGGGAATGGCTTGGCCTAATCGACATGAGGAGAAACCATAATAGAAACCTCTAGTGCCTATTATAGTCCCTTTTTTAGGATCCAATATCATTTAGTTATTAATATTCTATTCTGGTTTAGAATAAAAAAGGGTTGAATAAATTATGTATTTCATATTTAACCTTTCATAGGCAGTAGATGAAGTATTGTTATGCAAAGGTAGTGACAGATGGTTAAGTGGTGCCAAAGTACATGTACATAGCCATGTGGTGTGGCATACGTGACAATTCAAGATATATATATTACACGAAAACAAACATTCACCAACCATGACATTCGTAAACCAAACATTTAACGTTAATGAAGTAATGCTAGCATTACATTCAGTTCGAAAAAAATAAATGATGCAAATCCTTTCAACTAAGAATTATATGAAGAATATAGAGCATTGTTGCCTCAAGAAGAGACCAAATGAGATCACAAAAAATCTTATTGGTTATGAAAATCATTGCATTTATTTGATAAGAAGAATATATTATGAAATAAGAATTAAAATTTTAGGTTAATTTAAGAAAGGACTAAAATAAATGACTTAATTTGATTACTAATAGTCTACGATTAATGCATTAATTAGATTACTAATAGTCTAATGTTGCAGATGGGTAGGGACTAATAACTATGTACCACCTTTGTTAATTTTTAAGTAGTAATTACCTTGAAAAAGGGGGGTTGCATGGCAAAAAGTCCTTGCCTTGAGTAGGAAAGTAGTTGAGTGGGAAAGTAGATGTTTTAAAATGAATTGAGTTGCTAAAGGTTTGACAATTTGGACATAGAATGAATCTATGGTTGGTGGCCTATAGAAAAAATTAGCATCAAGCCAACCAACCTGCCTTGTCAAGTTTAGAAAACAGTGCCAATTATATTTACTTTGTTCACATCTAAATTTGTGTGATAGGGGCACCTGAATAGAACATGTTTACGTATATGCTTGTTTTTGAAGTTTCTGGCTAGGATTGGTCACTAGAGGTCCTCTATCAAAGGTGGAAATACTTGCTGCTGAGTTACTCACTTTCCTTATTGTTGTTGGTTGTTTATCACTAACGATTTCCCTATTAGCTTGCTTGGTTAGAGCGATAACACTTCAATTTTTTACTCTTAAGCACTTTAAGCCTAACAAATGGGAAGGAATTCATTATAGATAGACCATTAGTTTATATATACCATTCACGAAACAAATCTTCTTAGCTAAGCATATCACCTCCCCCGGTCACATCGTTTGGGCCAATAGCATAAGAAAAATATTAAGTTCTCTATATGTGCCTCCTAATAACATCATTGTTGAAGAATTTACCTAGGTTACGTGGTAGAACTAATAAATAAGTTGAAATCAGGGTACAAATAAAAATGGATGAATAAATATATTTATAATCTAATTGAAAAAGTAAAGGGAAACATTTTCAAGCTATGCTTCTTCATAATTAGAGACACAATGCACAATAACATTGCCTTCAATTTCATTGAATGAAATTGAAACATTTTAAAGTCTCTGTCAGTAAAACTGGCATTAAACTTCTTCCACATAAATGTATGAAAATGAATACAAAAGGAAAAGCTAAGTGACAAAGCCTATCCTATTAAGGGTGAGAGTACGAAGAAAGTTAGGAAGTCTAGATGAACTATACATCTCAATAAAAAGTCTATAAGAACTAGTTACAAGTATGGTAATTTCAACTGTGATATTTACCAATAATTTAAAATTTGTTTCATCTCCTTAAAGGAAAAATACAACCTCTCATTCAAAACAGAAATGCATCAGATGCATGTCCAATCAATGTTTAACTAAGAAAAATGTACCCTGGGATAGTTTTAGAAAATATAACTTTACACTATTTAAAAAAACGATTATGAAATAGTTTTGGTATTATTGACACACTACTTCATAGAAGAAAAACAATTCTTTAGGAAATTAGCATAAATATTCGATTTATGACAAATTACAATATCAGTGAATATAATCTAGCTACCAATGCATAGTTTTGTAAGAGAAAAACATAACAATAATGTTAATAAAGAGTGAGCTTGTACTCGGAATAATCAGTGTAAGTGATGTTCCTAGCTACACCCAATACTTGCATAACATAAGTTATTTGATTATTACGATATTCCCATTTTATTGCAATCATTTACTTAGTGAAATTACTACAACTATTTGATTAGTTTAATGTTTGATATGACTAGTAATATTGGTAAATCTATGGGCCCTTGTTGACCATTTCAAGTTGCTTGCCCCTAAATTGCTAGAGTTGTTGAAGGTGGTTGAGGTCCATCCCACTTTGTTGAATTGCATTTAGTTCTACAAGGACACGTTTGTGATTGTTGCGATTTCATGTCATCCAAGTGAAAATTGTCATGGCATCCTTATTTAAGAGAAGTGCCATTACAATATTTCTAGAGACAACAATATTTCTATGCATAATATATGCTATGAATCATTAAAATTAATAGTCCAAGAATACTCGTATCCAAATATGGTTGACTTCCTAGTGAAAGGGGTTGAAGACAGATGACCACAGAAGTCTTGGATTAGTTACACACAACTTTACCTCTTGTGGCATAACTAATAGAGGTGTTTAATATTTTTTTTTCCTTCCATGGAAAGCATAGGGTAAAATGGCAATGCCTAGATGGGGTAATTGATGATTGGTGGTTAACCTGCTACGAAATGAAGACCAAGTGAATACAACTATATTTAGTTCAAGGGGAGCTTTCCTAATGGTTGTCTATAAAGATAGGTTGAAATCCTAGACTTTAAATTCCATGTTCTATTGAGCTTTCCATCAGTAGGGTGCTTTCAAACTAGTTGATGACATCAAACTGTTTGTTTCCAAAAAAGGTCTTTGCATGTTTCTAATTCAAATTTCCAATGTCTATGCGAGGGATTAGGCACCGGCTTAAAATAAGAAACTCTCAAATGAGGTCCTCAAGATTTTCCAAGGAGACTGTTTTGTCTGAGTTATAGAGAAGGTATTTTCGGTGGTTCTAATTCACCCAGTGGAAAGTCCCAAGATGCCCATGTGTCCTTTCACCAAAAGAATATTTTCAACGCTTGTTATCTAATTCTTGTTCTTGTGCAGATAAGGTTTTCCCCCTATTAAAATTGGACCTAGTCACACCCCAGAGAAATTCATCAATTGATGGGATTGGGCCACCTAATGATTCTTTTTCCTTCAATGACAGGTCATTCATGATATATGAATGAAGAAAACCACTATGGAGGGGGTGGTTTTTTGGAAAAATACAAGGAAGATCTAGTTATGTCTTATAACATAGAGAAACTTATCAAATCTTTGAAGGATTAAAAGAAGATACTTTTATCTACAAGTTCAACTATCTTTTCCTATTTGCAGATGCACTGGAATGGTGGATACAACTTTACAACATTGAGGACTTTACAATTAGTCTTCATGCTTGGGGATGTTTCATTATCTACTTCAGAAATATTTATGACAAGAAACAAATCATTGAAGGGCCTTGGTTTTGGGAAAAAATCTATATGAAAGATTTAATTCTTCAATTTTGATCTTGTGAGTACCCCCATAATCAATACTATATGAATGATATCTTAAAACTACCAATTTATTTATGGAATGGAGATGACAAAGCCAATAAGAAATTATGAGGGAAGATTATTTAGCTCTAATGAGAGTCGAGAAAATATGATATATTCTAAATTTATATTAGGTTATGTGTAGATACTAGAAATAGATAGAAGCAAACCTCTGCTAGACAAGGTAATCTTGGAGGTAGCAGAAAAAATAGAAGGATGTAGTTGTTAGATTTCTAAAATTAGAAATTCAAGTGCCAAGTTTTCTAGGAAGTAGGCCATGTATCTTCTTGTTTCAAGTTGGTAAACAAGTTCAAGATAAGAATGCCAAGCAACACTCCAGTTTCAGCCAAGGATGAATTTCAGAAAGGAAAAGGAGAAGGAAGAAATCTAGTTGACCCTTGGAAGAGGGAAAATGAGACAAAGAAGAGCACTGCTGATAAGGTGTAACTTAAAATCCTAAACTGGAGAGCCAATGGAAGTCTTGTAGAAACAAACAGAGACTTCCCCATCAAAAGGGAAACCAGACAATAAGATCCCAAATTTCTGGAGATTATGAGGCAAGAAAATGGAAAGATTGCCTAAACATTCCAAAAATAATTCTAAAAAAATTCCCTTGACCCCACTCAAGGCAAGGGTTGAGTTTATTTTGTTGTTTTCTGTCCACCTAGAGTATTTGTTGATAACAAGTCTTTTTTCCCTGGTGTAGGAAAACTTATATTAACAAATCAAACCACAATACAAAAGGAAAATATGATCGATTAGATGTGAACATATATTTAGTACTGGATATTAGTTGGCATAAGCCCGAAGACAATATAAAAAAATAGTCCCTAACTAACATCCATTGAGGTAAGAATAAAAACAAAAAGACTCAACGAGAGTTTTCAGTGTGTTCCAATTTTATGTTTGCATTGCATTAATCATCCTAGCTATACTATTGGTACACAACTCACTAAATCTAATCTTCCATTGTTGGAGTCACCACTTGAGAGAAATATACAAATCTATTGAGGAGATGACAAGGGAATTTCTATAAGCATGCCCCATATCTAGTACATGATTTCTATAGACCACAAACCAGTGCTCTAGATTTGGAAATTCTATTGGGAGTTTTCTTTACTTTCACTCTATTGTTAAGGAGCAACTAGTTTGAGCTCATTGATCAACTCTATATAGATTATATAGTTGCATTTGTGTTTGATCCATCAATTATAGAGTGCCTCACTTATGCAGTTCCAGATCGAGAGTTTCTAACTCTATATCTTGTTGAGTAAGTTATAGCTTTTGCTTGATGAGAATATCTCCTTCAAGTCCTTCTATTTAAGAGCTAATACTACTGGGTCATTCATTGATTCTAAGTAAGTGATTCCTTGTGCTTATATATTAGATCATTGATAAGGAATGAAACTGAAACTATTGAATTAATTAGGTATAGATTATATAGTCGCATTTGTGTTTGATCCAATGATTATAGAGTGCCTCACATATGCAATTCCAAATCGAGAGCCTCTAACTCTATATCTTGTTGACTAAGTTATAAATTTTTCTTGATGAGAAGATATAATTCAAGTTCCTTCTATTTAAGAGTCAATACAAAAATCAAAGATACAAAGAGCTAGATAAAGACATGGATTCAATTGACTGAGTAATGGAAACAAAAGTAAGGGTAGGTAGATTTGTTTCAAATCCATTTCCATATCTTGTTCAAAGGTCGGTCTCGAAGGGCATGGAAATATACTTATTTTTCTATGGATGGAGTAAAGGCCATAGAGGTAAAGGTTTGAGAGCCAAAGAATAAAAACTATAAATCGTCTAAGCTATAGAATTTTTTCCAGTCAAAGTGTTTGTTAAGTCATTTAGTCTGCTGATCACTTCTAGCTTACAAACTGTTTTTGGCATTTATTGTTGTTTCAAGGTCATATGATCCAGTACACATTTTGACACTCGCTAATAGAGAGTCATCTTAGTAACTTGGAAAAATCCATTTGTCATTAATTAATTATATCAAAAGTACATATGATACTCATAAGGGCCAAGGATTGGAAAATTAATTTTGGCAAATATAAGTCCAAAAAATTCATATGCATTCGAACTTGAGGCTTGATCAAGCCTATTCCCACTCATTGGGTATTGTATTTTTCTATTTTTGTCAGCAAATTAGGGTCAAGGAGTTTTATGCATCTATTTATACCTTTTCTTTCTTTCAATCTCCTTGGCCTCGCGTGTAGGAACAAAAGTTTCCCTGCATCAAAACTAATCAAAATGTTGGTTTAGATAGCTATGTCTACCCTACGTAGGAAACCAGACCATATGAGTTCATAAAGCTCAAAAGTGTGAGAGTTACAAAATCCATAGACTGATGATCGTTATATTTACTCTCTATTGAGACCTCTATGACTAGCCAATTGTATGGATCAAAATGTGAGAGATTCCAAGTTTGAAGCTAACAGTGTTTGGAACACATGATACAAGGTGTTCATTTACAAATATGTTTTTTTTTAATTGATGTGTGATCTATTTTAGAAATGGATCGCACATCTTGTAGCCTATTTTATTCCTTTGAAATACAACCAATCAATAAATATTCAATTTCATGAGTTTTGGCATCAATAAGAGGTTATGGAGCTCTAGGAATTTGAAAGTTGGGATGCCATGTAGTGAGCTTGTAAGGTTGTTGCTCTTTAAGCTCCTTCCATTATTTAGCATGCTCACCAACATTGAAAATCCATATGGCACAAATAATTGCAAGTTTCAAACTGGATATCAATTATACATAGGCACGTATACTAGACATGTTGATGCTAGAAAGTTAGTACAAATATGAAAGTGAATAGCTATTGATGTTGGATTTATGGTGCAACAATCTATATTATTCTAAACATTCTTACTCTATATTGTGATAAATTATCTGATGATTTCATGGAGCCTAATGGGACTTTGATACATTCAATGATTTGCACTATATAGGTTGAAGCCCACTCAAAAGTTGTTAGATAGTTAATGCACATGTATTGGCTCATGCTAATCTAAGTTAAGACTTATTGAAAACGATATTCAATTTGATGGCATTATAAAAATTGAATGCAATCCATGTCTTCCATAATTAGGGGAATTTTGAGGTCTTAAATGGTCCTCCTAAGGAAATTATAAAATAATAGTGGAAATAATAAAATAATATTAGATTACATCGTCAAATTTTAGAGGGAAAAAAAGTACTTTTTTCAGCTCATACTTTCAACTTATCTCCGTATGGTTTACTCAAATTTCGTGTGGGAACACTCGTTGGATACATAATTTGATTCCTCATCCAAGGAGTACCCATGTTGCATACTTTCGATCGACCCTGCTACATGAAAATGTGATTGCAATCACGTTTTTTCATGTATTTCTCATTTTTCATGTAGCAAGGTCCATCAAAAGTATGCAACATGTGTACTCCTTGGATGAGGAATTAAATTTTCCATCCAATGAGTACTCTTGCTCTAAATTTGAGTAAAAACTTAGGGAGATAAGTTGAAAATAAAAGTTGAAAAATTATTTTATTATTTTATTATTTTTAATCTTTTTGGTTTTTTACCCAAAAAATTGTGAATCGTCCCTGTTGGGTTGTGTTATATTCTTTCAACAACTAGCCCACACAGTTAGCAGGGGGGTTATAATGGGGGCGAAGCCCCCCCTTCGTTGCGCCAATTATGTAGCGGGGCGCCCGGGGGGGTTCGAGGGGTGTAGGTAACCCCACTCTATGGGGTCCGGGGTAGTGACACAGAAAATTTTGATTTTGGACCCTACATTAGGTTGGGCGGACCTACCTATGGTTTTATGCATGATTTTTCACACATGGCTATCGACGTGATGTTTTTCGGTCTGTGGTATTGAATGCTTTAGCATGTATAAATATGTATTGTAACATTGAAAGGAACATAATAAAAAATCAAGCTACTGGTTTTGGGATCTAGGGGAAAATCTTCGTGTATATGTGTTTTATGTATTATGCTCTCACATTGTTTATTTTCTGTGTTTTAGAATTCGTATGCAGGTAATTTTTGTACGAGGTTAAAACCTACATTTCGTATCAGAGTTTTTTTGGCTTCAAGGGGACACCTTTGTTGTTGAGGGGTTTCGCTTAGGCCTGTGGTAGACCCTGTTTAGTGGGACATCTGCTGGATCCATTCTAGTGGTGAAAGAGGATGGCAATCAGTGGAAAGATAGAGATCGATATTTTAATGGTCAGAGTTTTGAGTTATGGAAACTCAAGATGGAGGATCTGTTGGTGGATAAAGATCAGTGGGTCGCGGTAGATCGAGGTACTAAAGCAACGGTAGTGTCTGATGAAGAATGGAAGAAGTTGGATCGGAAGGCTAAGAGCACAATATGATTGTGTATCTCAGATTCAGTATTGCTAAATGTATCAGGGGAAGCTACGAAAAAGGCTTTGTTGGACAAGTTAGGAAATTTGTACCAATCTAAGTCTCTGGTGAATAAACTGTTCCTACGGTAAAAGCTGTATAACTTGAGGATGAAAGATGGAGACTTGGTGACAGAACATCTAAACGCATTTAATACTATGGTAAGCCAGTTATTATCTATTGATATTAAAATTTCAATTGAAGATAAGTGCAACAGTTTGTTGTGTTCTCTACCAAATTCATGGGATAGTCTGGTTATTGCAATAGGTAGCAATACAACTGCCTTGCAGTTTGATGAAATAGTCTCATCCTTGCTGATGGAGGAGTTGAGACGGAAAAATATGGATAGCCAGAATGGTGATGCCTTGTCTGTATGAGGACGGTCCCAGAACAGAAACAAAAATAAGTCATCGAGTGCGAGATCTAAATCTAGAGGGAGATCTAAATCTCCAAGAAAACCGTAAAGGTTGTGTGCTGGAAATGCGGAAAGGAAGGGCACTACAAAAGGGATTGTAAATCTAAAGCTCCTGAAAGGGAAAGGGATCTGATGATGCTCCTTCTACAGAGGCGAAAGCCACCTCAGATGAAGGTGGGGAGGTGTACTTGGCTTCTTCAAGTACACATGTAGATCATGAGGCATGGTTGATTGACTCGGGTGCATCCTTTCACTTCACTCCCCATAGAGAGTGGTTCTGTGAGAATGATAAATTTGATGGTGGTGATGTCTTCTTGGGGGATGACAGGAAGACTAGAATTGTTGGTCGCGGAAAAGTAAAATTGAAGTTGATGGTGTAAGTGTTAGAACACTTCCGGATGTTCTGCATATTCCTGCATTGGCCAAAAATCTAATTTTAGTAAGAAAGCTGGATGATGCAGGTGTAAAAATAGTGTTCAAGAAGGATACCTACAAAATGGTTTGGGGAGCACTGGTATTGATGCGGGGAGTTCGGATTGGAACTCTATACAAGCTGAAAGGTAGCATTTTTGTTGATGGGTGCAATAGTTCTATGGTTCCTAAAAGTGTAGCAAAAAATCTAGTGGTCTCTAGAGAGAAGACCATGCTGTGGCATCAAAGGCTTGGACATATTGAAGAGAAGGGCCTTCAAATACTACATGGTAAAGGTATGGTAGAAGGTATGAGTAATAGCTCTCTGGATTTTGATTTCCATGAAAATTATGTATATGGGAAGCAGAATCGGGTGAGTTTCCCCTCTGGTGGTAAGAGGGCGAAACATATATTAGTGTTTGTGCACAGTGATGTGTTTGGACTTGTGAAGGTTCCATCACTGGGTAAGTTTGTGTACTATGTGTCATCTATAGATGACTTCTCAAGAAATATATGGGTATATTTCCTTAAGAAGAAATCTAAAGTCTTTGCCAGGTTTAAAGAATTTAAGGCTCTGGTGGAATACCAGACAGAGAAGAAGATAAAGGTGTTGACGACAAATAACGATGGATATTTTTGCAGTAAGGAATTTGAAGAATTCTGTAAGAAGTGTGGTATAACACAGTAGGAAACTACTCCATATACACCTTAGCAAAATGGAGTTGCAGAAGGAATGAACATGAGGTTGATGGAAAGGGCAAGAAGCATGCTTAGTGGTGCCGGGTTAGGAAAAGAATTATTGGCACAGGCGGTGGAGACTGCATGTTACTTGGTCAATAGATCAACTTCATTAGCATTGGAAGATAAGACTCGACAAGAGGTATGGACTAGTAAGAAAGCTTCTCTTTCACATCTGAGGGTATTTGGATGTGATGCATATGTACATGTTCCAAAGGAGAAAAGAACCAAGTTGGATAGTAAATCTGAAAAGTGCATCTTTATTACGTATAAGGATGGTTTAAAGGGTTATAAGCTTTGGAACCCAGTAACAAGGAAGGTTGTGTACAACTGAGATGTGGTGTTCAGAGAGGTGAAAGATGTTATTAAACATGAAGTCCAACCAAGGAACCTGAGAAGATAGAGTTTGAGCTAAAGGAGGAAGAATCAGACTCTACAGCAGAGGAGGAATAAAAAGATGAAGAGCCACAAACTCCGGGTGTGAGAAGATCAGTTCGAGAAAGAAGGCAACCAGAAAGGTACAATCCATCTACTTTCTATTCAAATTTTTCTTTATACATTACTAATGATGCCAGAACTATGAGGGAAGCAGTAGACTCAGAGGATGGAAAACTTTGGAAAGAGGCCATGGTTGATGAAATGGCATCTTTGCACAAAAATGAGGCTTGGGATCTGGTGGAGTTGCTGGCTGGAAGGAAACCCATTGGTAGCAAATGGATGTTCAAGAAGAAGACAAATGCAAAAGGAAAAGTGGAGAAATAAAAATCTTGGTTGGTAGAAAAAAGTTATTCCCAGGTGTCAGGAATTGATTTTGGTGATATTTTTTCTCCTGTTGCCAAGGTAACTTCTATTAGATTACTTTTATATGTTATTGTTGCTTTTGATTTTGAGGTAGAACAAATGGATGTGAATACAACATTTCTTCACGGGGATCTAGAAGAGGAGATCTACATGAAGCAACCTGAAGGTTTTGTGGTCAAGGGTAAGAAAGAACTAGTATGCAAGTTAAAGAAGTCTCTGTATGGGTTAAACCAGTCACCAAGGATGTGGTATCAGAAATTTGATACATTTATATGGGGACTTGGCTTCACCAAAAGCAAAGAAGATCATTGTGTGTATTTTAAATTAGTTGGTGACCGTGTTATTTATCTGGTATTGTATGTGGATGATATGTTGCTGGTTGGAAATGACAGAAATTATCCAGGATTTGAAGACCCATTTGTCCTCCAAATTCGACATGAAAGATCTTGGTGTTGCAAAATATATTTTGGGCATGGAAATTAAAAGAGATCACACAAAGAGGAAGCTTTGGTTAAAACAAAGGAAGTATGTTGAAACATTATTGCAGAGCTTTAATATGCAAGATAGTAAACCGATGAAGGTTCCTATTCCTGTAGGTGTAAATTTATCTATTGAACAGTGTCCCAAGACACAAGAAGAGGAAGAGGACATCTCCCGTGTTCCATATGCAAGTGCAGTCAGTAGCTTGATGTATGTGATGGTGTG
Organism: Pinus tabuliformis; assembly: GCA_031772625.1. Lineage (NCBI taxonomy): Eukaryota > Viridiplantae > Streptophyta > Pinopsida > Pinales > Pinaceae > Pinus > Pinus tabuliformis. The sequence goes on from CM062807.1 coordinate 878,004,195, forward strand.
TACTAGACAATACATTGCACATGCAGTGGGAGTATTGAGTAGATTTATGTCAGAACCAGGGAAGGAGCACTAGATAGCAGTGAAGCGGGTTTTCAGGTATTTGCATGGCACTAGTGATTATGGTTTGTGCTACCAAGGAAGACCAGGATTGGATAGAGTGATGGATATCCATGGCTTTGTTGATGCAGAATGGGCTAGATATCTGGATCAAATAAGATCTACAAGTGGGTATGTGTTTAACCTATTTGGAGGTGCAGTCAGTTGGATGAGTAAGAAACAATCTGTAGTGGCACTATCAACTACAGAGGCAGAATACATGGCAGCCACTCATGCAAGTAAGGAAGTAGTTTTGTTGCAGAGACTGTGTTCAAGTATGGGGTTAGTATAGGGAGCTATAAGGATAGACTGTGACAGCCAAAGTGCAATTTTCTTGGCAAAGAAACCTACATATCATTCAAAGACAAAGCACATTGATGTTTACTATGACTTTGTGAGGGATATGATAGAAGACAAAAAGGTATTGTTGGTAAAGGTGGACACTTTGAAGAATATTGCAGATGCATTGACAAAATCTGTGAGCTCTGAGAAGTTCTCTTGGTCTAGAGAAACAATGGGCATTGCAGGGCTAGATAAATGACTAAGCTCTCTTGTGGCCCCCTGTGGAAAGAAAACAACAAGTCAGAGAATGTTGGGTTGTGTTATATTCTTTCCACGACTAGCCTATGTAGTTAACCGGGGGGTTAGAAGGGGGGCAGAGCCCCCCCTTCATTGCGCCAATTGAGTAGTGGGGCAGGTCACAGGGGGTTTGAGGGGTGCAAGTAACCCCACTCTATGGGGTCCTAGGCAGCGCCTCGGAAAATTTCATTTTTGGACCATACATTAGTTTGGGTAGACCTACTTATGGTTTTGTGCATGATTTTTTGCACATGGTTTTGGACGCGATGGTTTTCGGTCCATGGTTTTGGACGTGATGGTTTTCAGTCCATGGTATTGAATGCTTCAGCATGTATAAATATGTATTGTAACATTGAAAGGAACATAATAAAAAATCAACCTGGTAGTCCCGGTTTTGGGATCCAGGGGAAAATCTTTCTGTATATGTGTTTTACGTGTTATGCTATCTCATTGTTTATTTTCTATGTTTTAGAATTTGTATGCAAGTAATTTTTGTATAGGGTTAAAACCTACAATCCTCATGGTTGATATCACCATCTTGAATCCTATTGGTTCTTATAAATTTTATTTTGGTTGTACATTTTTCTTAGGAGGCCCATTTTAGACCTCAAAAGTTCTCTAATGTATGTAGTTTTTATCTCCCACCAAAATTCAAATGAATCATTAATAGCATGGTTGTTTCCATATCATTGTCCATTTTGTGTTGGCTATGGAATGTTTTGTTCATTTTGGACTTCACCAATTTTTGGTAGTTAGGTGTTCCAAAGCTTTAGTTGGATATAAAAAGGGTTATGGCCAAAGAGCATTCCTGCGAAATAGATTTAAAGTAGATAGGGAATTTTGGTTTCTGTTAATGAGGGTGAGGTTGGTTTAACCTCTGTATGCCCATTTTTCCTTTCAAAAGCATTAGCCATTTCCTTTGCCAGTTTCCTTAGCCATAAACAAGCAAATCAACACCTCGTAGGATGTCCTACCGAACATTCAACTTCGAATAAGTGTCCCATCAACCATAGTTATTGTTTTTAACTTTTATTACATGGAATTTTCACCAGGATTGTTACAGAACTATCCCCCTTAGGGGACACCATCCTTAGTGTTCAATCACACATATACTTTAGGAACCTGTTGGAAGAAGACATACGACTCATGGAGCTTTATAAAACAACTCGTTGCAGTATTTACAATGAAAGACATGCTCAAAAGAAAAACATGATGACACCATGATAACATACCACATAGTGGAGCTTTATAGCACAGTGCATTATGGTATTTACAATGATCATCCTATTGATTGGCAACTCACATGACATCATAACATCATGATAACCTAATCACATGATAACATAATAGCATGACAACATAATCATAATTACATAACACTTATACCACATGGTGGAGCTTTATAACATAGCTCATGGAGGTATTTACATCGATATACATGTGTACAGAAAGCATCATCACCAAAAATATATACAAAAACATATACAACATCATATATATATCAAAACATATACCAAACACCATTTCTAAGCATATACAAAAACACCATATCAAAGCATATACCAAAACACCATATCAAAACATATAGCAAAACACCATATCAAAGAATATAGCAAACCACATATCAAAGTTGCTTTGCCTCAATCGACAAACAAGGAAGGATACATAGCCTGCATCTGATCTGCGATCTCCCATGTAGCTTCATCGGGCCCAAAGTGATTCGATTTCACTTTAACATTCTCGATTGCTTAGTAACGGATCATGAGCACCTTTTGTTGTAATATACACTGAGGCTCCGGCTTGAATTATCCATCTAGTTCCACCTACAATAAAGACTAGTAAATCACATGATCAACATCCTTAACATACTTCTTAAGCAAATATACATGGAAGAAATCATGGAATTTCATTGTTAGAGGCAGTGCAGGTCAATAGGCTACTCACCCAATCCTATCAATGATACAGAAGGGTCTAGAAAAATGTGGTGCTAGCTTGGCACATGATCCAATCTGCAAGGAGCTCTTCTTCGATTTGATGTGTGAGTACACCTGTTCCCAAACCTAGAACTCCTTGAATAACCTGTTCCTATCTGCATAACTCTTCTAACTATCTTTTGTTGCCTTTAGATTCTTCTTGATCACCTACATTTCTTGTTCCATGTTCGCCAACATATCTGGTCGAATTGATACCCTACTAATCAAATCACTCCTACTGATAGGAGTGTTACAATTCTGCCCATACAGTGCCTCAAAAGGACTCATCCTCAATGACTCTTGATAATCATTGTTGTATGCGAACTCTACAAAAGGGAGATACTCTTCCCACTTCTTGTATTCATGCTTCAAATACATCCTCAACATGTCATCTAACATCCTATTGACCTTCTCTGTTTATGCATTTGTCTATGGATGATAAGCTGTGTTGAGGCCAACTCTTTTCCCAAACCTGCATCAACACCTTCCAAAACTTGTAAGTGAATTTCCCATCCCTATCTAACATATTATTCTTTGGAACATCATGCAATATAACTACATCTCTAATGAATACCTGTGCCACATCGCTAGCTGAGAACGTAGACTTCACCAGAATGAAGTGTGCAACCTTTGTTAGTCTGTCCACAATGGCCATAATGGAATCATGCTGCTTCACTATCTCAGACAACCCTGTGATGAAATCCATGGAAATAACCTTCCATTTCTATTCTAGAATCGAAATCAGTTGTAGTAGTCCACCTGGATGTTTACACTCTACTTTCACTCGCTGACAGTCAAGACACCTTGCCACAAACTCTGCTACATCCCTCTTCAAATTCAACCAATAATAATATCTCTTCACTGTTCTTAGTGTCTATTGATAACCTGGGTGACTTGAATAAGTTTATATGTGAAACTCCCTCAAGGTCACCTTCTTGAGCTCACAACTATCTAGTACATATATCATGTCTCAGAACCTGACCAATCCATACACTGTAAGATAATAATCCATACCCTATGCACTTGCACCTGCACCTTTACCCTGCTAAAACCTATTAACAATCTCCATATACCTGACATCCTGCTGACCTACCAATAAGATCCTATCTTGTAAGTTTAACCCATAGGAATTCATAGCTTCTAACTGATGTACCTGTACCCGTCTACTGAGAGCATTTTCCACCATGTTTTCTTTACCTTTGATATACCTGATCTCGAAATAAAACTTGCTGATCATGGCCAACCATCTAGCATGGTTGCCATTCATATTTAGTTCGTCAAACAAATACCTCAACCTAATGTGATCACTCGTTAATACAAACCTCCTGCCAATAAGATAGTTTCTCCACATCTTCAATGCATGTATGAATGCTTCTAGCTCAATATCATGCATTTGGTAGTTCTGTTCATGCTCGTTTAGCTTTTGGGACTCATAGCATACATCCTGTCCATCTTGAATAAGGATTCCACCAAGCCCTCTCTTGCAAGCATCTATACATACCACAAACTCTTTGTCAAGATTTGAAATTTGTAGCACTCGTGCATGTGTCAACAACTATTTAAGCTGCTTAAAGCTAGCCTCACACTCCTCTATCCATTTGAACTTCTTACCTTTCCTCTGCAATGATGTAATAGGATAAGAAATCTATGAGAAGTTCCTCATGAACCTCCTATAATAGTCTACCAGACCCATGAAAGATCTCACCTCATCCACACTCTTAGGAGCTACCCACTCCGTGATGGCCCTCATCTTTTCTAGATCTACTACAATGCCTTCCTTGGAGACAACATGTCCCAAGTGGTGTACCTCAGTCTGAAAGAAACTAGACTTTCTGAGCTTGGCATACAATTGATGCTCCCACAACAACCTCAACACTATTGCTAAATGATCGAAATTCTCTTCCTCCTTTTTAGAATATACCAGTGTATCATCAATGAACACAATAACAAACTTATCTAAATATTGATGCAACACTCTATTCATTAAGAACATGAATGTAGTTGGAGCATTAGTTAACCAATTTGAAATACAAAAAACTCATAATGTCCATACCCAGTCCTGAATGCAGCCTTGTAAATGTCCTCTTTGATGTGTACTTGATGGTATCCAGATTTCAATTCAATCTTCGAGAACACTATTGCTCCCTTTAACTAATAGAACAAGTTGTCAATCCTCGGGAAATGGCACATGTTCTTGATAGTCACTTTGTTCAACTACCTATAGTCAATGCATAATCTGATCGTACCATATTTCTTCTTCATAAACTAGACTAGTGTGCCCCAAGGTGATACACTTGGCCTAATGTATCTGTTGTCAATCATTTCCTTTAACTGCAACTTTAACTCAACCAACTCAGGTGTGATCATACTATAAGGTGCTTTTAGTGCTGGATTTGCCCCATGCACTAACTCGATAGAAAATTCTACCTCCTTGTGAGGTGGAAACTTTGTAATGTCTTCAGAAAATACATCCTTGAACTACTGCAAAATTGGGTACTTTCTCAACACATCTACATCCTCGACCTCCTTACCCTTACCACTAGAAATGTGTACTACAAATAACATACACCCTTTCCTGTGGCTATGATTTTCTTGCATAGTTGTCACCATCCTAACTGATGTGGATTTCTTCTTTCCATGTAGGACTCTTGGTTCTCCATTGTCATCAACACAGCCAATGGCTTTGTCATAGCAATCTACTATGGTTCTATGAAGATACAACGAGTCCATCCCCAACAACATACTGTATGATCCCAATGGTAGTACGTTCAAATGTGCTATTTGTTATAGGGAAAAGTGTATATGCAGAATTTCTAATCCCACTAAGGTGTGGTAGCTACCTTAGAAACAAACAAAGTAAAACTACTTTCGTTTTCCTTTATGAAAGATAGATGGGAGAAGAATAAAGGAGACCAACCTCTGTCTTGCGCTTGGTTCCTTGCTCGATTCCTCTCTCTTCTGATAGTCCTTTGCTACTTGCTTCCTTGTACACCCAACTTCACAGAGTACCTGTAGAATCAAAGCAGCATAACACTATACAAGAACATGGATCTATCATCATAAACAATCTAGGATCAGATGTAAATTGACCATACAAATGCATGAAACATAAATGACACAAGTGTATGGAGGAAAACTTGAATAGCTTTATTGATAATCAAGAAAGAGCCAAGAGAGTTACAACCAGTTGTTCTGACCCAGCATCATCCTCTCAGCAAGTAAGCCCTTCTTCACCTCATGCAAAGCTTAGATCACCCAACACTATGATGTTGCCTCAAGAAACCAACAGCGATTCCTTACAAGATGCAAAATTCCAGCCTCTGGATCTCTGGGATGAGGGATCCATATATAGATATCTGTAAGTGAGATGAGTCAGCTTGTGATTTGATTTGTGTCTTCCCTCTGAGAGTTCTTGCTTCCACTTGGAGATTGATGATCTCTTACTCATCCTTGGTCGAATTCAGAATGGCAAGTGTCACAGGAGACGTTTCTGGAAGATTCCATGCTCCTCCACCTCGCGGATTGACACTGCCTTTTGTCTCTTCTCGCCCATCGCACCCCATAGAAGGGCTTTTGGAAATGCAACGCACCCACTGAGTGTACTTAGGTGAGATGCAATGCACTTTGCCTATGGAGCAGGTGAAATGATCATGTTTTGACCAGTTCTGAGTGGTTTTTGATGGAGAACTTCTGGGAGAAGCTGTAATCAGTTGACCTTGTTCCTTTAGGGGTTGGAACAACACTTCTAGGGATTTAGGAGCCCTTGGTTTATGGACATTTTATGCTTGGGGTTGCAGTGCCCAAAAATGTCTATAACAGTTGCCCCCTAAAGCATGAGGTCGTTAATCTTTTTTGATGTCGGGTGAAATGCTTTATTATGAGGATTCGAAGTTCTTTCAAGCTGGGAGGAGACCTGTAATACGATACAATACAATACATTATCTTCATAATATTTTCATGATCTAGCTGAGGTGGGCATTCCCATGCTCAGCTTTATAAATTCATTTTCATGTACATAGGACAGACAATCGTCTGAGTGTAGACTGATGATTCTGGTAGAGCCATCATCCCTTTGATTGGATGATTATCTGTGCAGCAATGATGTATATTTGATGTCTTTATTTTCCTAAATATATATCGTAGCCTGAATGGATGAAACTAGATCTAGGGTCTTCAATCTCGTTTGATCTTCACTCAAAGTACAAGTCGATCCATGTGAGAGATGTTCTGGAGTCGAACATGGAAAGACATCGCCTGATTACCAGCCAATGATGTAAGTTGTTAACAGGCGCGAGAGGAATCACCGATAATGATAATGACCCTCAAGGTACTGCAGTACAATTCATGTGGTGTGAATAAAGGACTTGGCGTCGAACACCACGCAAAATATTTTGGTCGAAGGTCATTGATGTAAACCTGTCACCGGAAGTGAGAAACTTGCCATTGAGGCATGCAAGCTTCAAAGTACTGAAAGGGGTGTCCCTAAATCGACTTCTTGGATAATGAGCTGATGTCGACAAGAAGTGATCCGTCATAGGAGGGCCTTAATGAATCCCACATCAATGACACGGAATGGAGCAAATGATTTTAATGGAGGTGAAAACGGTCTAGTGATATAAGATTCAGGGTGGTGGTCATGAAAGAATGGAGCGTAAATGTATTGCAGCGGGTGAGACATAGGTGAATTCTCTGAGTGACTTCTCTTGAACATATCGGCGACACTGACATGATGGATTGGTAGCATTAACCCCAAATATGGATGGTGTGATGGGACCATGGTGATGTGACCGATGAATGAAACAACCCAACCCGACTTGGATGTGGAGTGAAAGTGTCATGTTCAAGAGCGACTTGCTACCAACGAAGTTTCTTCAAGTTTTCTTCCCAATTTTTCCCCAGTCATTTCTGACCAGTACCTCTTTATTTTTGTCAAGCTTGAGGAGGATAACATATGCTTGTTCTATAATTTTCCCTTCGGGCGAACCCATCGCTATGTTTTAACGAGCCTAGCGATAGTGAAACTCGTTCTTGTCTGCTATGGACAAGTTTGTCGCTATTAGATTTTAACGAATTTAACGACAAAGACAACTCGGTCCTTTTCAATTTTAGAGAGTCTGAAAAGGGACGTAAAGGAAACTCCAAAATCCTTTTTCATCATCTAATCCCTTAAGTCCGAAAAAGTATAAAACAATACAGAAGGGATGAATTTTCGATACTTTTAACGAGTCGAACAAAACAAGCGCTCGATCTTTTTGTGTAATAATCTCTCAGGTCCAAAAAGATTAAAATCTAAAGGAGGGATAGCACTTCCAGTCCCTTTAACGAGCTGGAGAGGCCAATGGCTCAGCAATCTTTTCATATTTTACGAGTCAGTTGAAAAGAGCTTAAAGGAGACTCGTCTTTGAGGAACGAGTGATAAATTTGGGTAGCAGCTGATTCCAGGTAACGTTTGGAATTTTCCAATCACGACAGTGTTACAAGGATGGCTAATAGGATCACTCTTCGCAGATGTTCCTCAAAAGGGGTAAAAAATCAAATGGAGGTGATGATGGGAACATGACCAAGGCTTTAAAGGCTGAAGTACTACATTCACGATGATTATTTACCAGGAATTAGTTCATTTTTTATTGAGCTTAAATGCTGGGGGAAACATTTGCTCATTGCTTATGTTTATTTTTTAACGAGCATGAAGTCCGCGTTAAAACTGCTCGATATATCCAGTTGTATAATAAGGATGTCTCATATATAGAACGGCAATTTTTTCAAATCTTTGCCCCATGCCCTTTCTTTATGAAAGTTAGGAAACGACCAATCCTATGAGTTTAAAGGGTTAGAGGACCTACAAATTTAAAAAATAAATGGTCGCTCTTCGCTTGCACGCCAAAAGGTTTGCATTCCCCCAGGTATAAAATAGAGTTTCAAGGTCACCTTTTATTCTACTGACAAAACATTCGTTTTATCAGGAAATGTTTACCTCTTTCAGGTTACCAAAGATTATTTTATCTAGGCCGCAAACAAAACACTTCTTCGGCGATGCCTACCGAAATAGACAAAGGTGGGTGGCGCTGGCGCCTCTACCCACATAACTTTTGACAAGGGAATCTTATTCCAGTCCAACACCCTTTTCCAATCACGGACGGGAGTGCCAGACTAGTCATATATCTCTCGCGGAAACCTATTATATACCTAAAGTTTTCCTGCCGAAGCAAACCAGGGTGCATGCCCCGTGGGTTTCAATCATGTCCTTCAAATTACTCACTCTCATCAGGAGGATGGACTGGGGATTGATGAGACATTCCTTGCGTGAAAAGACCATTTAGGGATGGTATATGACTATTTTCCATGTGTGAACCGGGAAATGAAAGCTGGTCTACGAGCTTGACCACTCTTCCTTCGTGCGGAAAACACATTACTCTAAAGAGTGAGGAGACAATTGCTCCCATGCAATAAATATAGTCCCGTCCAAGGAGTAGATTATAATCCAGGGGTCCTTGGACTACCATTACATTCATTTGAATGGTTTTCCCTCTCAATGTTATGGGCACATTGGGAAGGATCCCTAATGGTCGACTGGTTCCTTTGTTAAAGCCTGTTAGATTTCTCATCTCAGGCAAAAGTGATGGCGAACCAAGCGCTTTCCAAGCAGTCGAGGAAAGGATACTCACAGAAGCCCCTTCATCTATGATGGTGCCGGCCATGACCATTTTATATATTTGAGCAATGATTCGAAATGGTACACTAGCCAGTAAATGGGGTCTGCCTAGTTGATTCCAGTCGAAGGAAACAACTAGGTTGCTTGGAGGTGGGACCGAATATACGACCGGGTACGACTCTGACAAACTTCCTTCCTACGGTAAAGGAATGGGTAAACTGCCCCCATGTTCATTGGATTATGTGCTTACGAAAAGAATTTGGACGGTGTCATCCTTGTTCTCTTCGGTGACTATACCATCTGAAGACGGAACCTCTGAAGGCAAGACCGGGTCAACTGCCACCTCGACCTTTTGACTTTCATCTGGTGTGGATTCAGATGGTTTTTCTTCGATGATAGAAACTTCGGCCGACCACCCGGGCATTTAAGCCGGATTTTCAACTAGTGACGGACTCGGCAAGTGTCTTTTATATCCAGGAGGAAGTCGTAATGGTGAAACCAGATGATCGTCCAAAACTCTTTTAGCCTCGTCTAAGAAGGGACAACGGTGGACGGCATGATCGCCTTCACACAGTTTACAAGGAAATCTATATTTTCCTTTTTGTCCTGGGGCTTCACTTTCACTAGTCAACGGTGTGTTTTCAACATGATCATCAGAGGTTGACGACACCGGGTTGTGCAAACGAGGAGACCAGTCACTTAAGATCCGAGGGATGCAGGTACAATCTCTATGATAGTGGCCTCCTTTGCAAATGACACATGGCGATTTAGGCCTGGTCAGTGTAGTGTGTGGATTTTCGCTAGACGACACTTGGTTGCCCCCTTTCGCCTTTGGCTCCTTCTTTTTCTTCTCTTTCTTCTTCTTTTCTTTCTTCTTCTCAGATACTTTATTTTTGGCTGTACCAGCCCCATCAAGCGAAGAGGAAGGAGGAGAGGAAGAATTGGATGAAGTAGAGGGTTGGGGGGTAACTCTGGAATTGTCTAGTTGCTGACTCGATTGTTCAGGAATCGCTGTGTTTTGAACGACAAAGGTTGAGAAAAGCCATACGGGCAAGCCAATCGTCAATCCTGGAAGTGACAATGTGGCCATGTGGGGTGCACCAACATCTCCCCAAGAGGAGAAGGGACTAGGATTTCCTCCAAGGGGAACTCCTTGGTTGGTAGACTCCATTTTCTCAACCTAAGACCGACGTAGGAAAGGTGATGATTATTCCGTTTAAAATAAATTTTATACGCTTTGACACAACTTGTTTTTTCAATTTTAAAGAGTCGAGAAAAAACAAAAGATGACTTTAGTCGCCTTCGATTTTTAATGAGCCTGAAGTGACAAGTGCTCAGATGGACCTTTTCCGTTAAGGAGTCTGAAAAGGAACGAAAGGGATTGCTCTGGAAATCTAGGCAGAGGGACTACCAAAGCAATCACAAAACTGCAGAATACTTTTTACGGTACGGTAGTCAATCTTCCCGAATGTTGTGTTTAGTGCATTGCGATCGATAGGGCGGCAGACACGGCTTCCTATGGATAAAGGATTAAGCCTATTGTGGTCTCCCAAAATATACTCGATGGTACGTGGGAGCACAAGTCCATACTGGCACTTATCGTCTCAAAGTGGAGGAATCACCCAACCAACAGTGAGAACAACAGTTACCAGGATTTACGACACCAGAATACGTCTCTAGCCTAGACTTCTAGATGTTGTGCATTAGGTTCCAAAGCGTTGTTAGATTCATTAAATTTATTTTATAGTTGATCTTGCTTAAGAAATTTGCCTTTCAGGTTCACTGTGTGATGTAGATGTACAATTCCTAAAATGCAATCTAAGATGATAAACAGTCTTTTATCTTCTTTGTGCAATGAAAATCCTAGCTACTAAGGAAAGAAAGACAAAATTCTTTCAACAAAGAGCAAAGAGCACACACTATATGCACTGTCCTAAATCAAACTAATCAAACAGTCTAAATGCAAATGCACATGCATGTATTTGTTTTCAGCCTTCTTAATATGTGAATGATAAAAAGAAAGCTAATGCGCAAATCTGAATTACTTTTCAAGCGACAATTACTGACAAGTTTCTTTTCAAAATCAAAATGAAGATAATGACAACACTTTGTGATTTGGAAATGAAGACTTGCTTTCGACACTAAAAAACTACTAATTCAGATCAAATACAACAGTAACAGGGTAATCGACTATCAAGAGCAATCAGACTCTCTTCTATGACTAAAAACGACACTTGCGACACTTTCAAATCAAGAAACGACAGTACAATTACGTTACCTTTTTGGAAAGGAGAACTGAAAATGACTCAACAAATACACAAAAACATTTACAGTTATTTACACAATGGAGGCAGAATATCAGCAAGGAAAGGGGTTTCAAACAGAGGTGTACTGACTATAGGCAGCAAAATTCTTGAATAGATCTGAAAAGAGTGAAGAGAAACCAAAATTCAGGAACAATGCCTAGTCTGATCAGTGCACCTGTAACATAGTGAACTTGAAATGTAGTGCACCTACTACAATCGGGAAGTGCGCTGAATTTCAGATTCACAGAACAGAGAGTGTGCTGGGCCAGGGACAAGACCTTGCTTGGGTTTTGGGTCACAGTTTGCAATTCAGTTCAGGGATTTTGGCCGAGCAAGTGGTAATCAGTAAATCAACAACAGGGGTAGATCTAAAGAGGTTACTAGAGCCACCACAAGGGCAATTAGAGAGTTTGTAAATCAATTGTTTAATTCATAAACAAAACCCGGAGATTGACTGAAGCGGCATTTATCTACTTTGCATTTGCATAGCAAATGCAATTTGAAAGCTACCTAGCTCAACTTTAGGCTCCGTCTGTAAGTTTATAAAGTAAACAAGATGTAGATAAACAAACAACCTAGTCGCTCCCCAGCGGAGTCGCCATTTTGTTACAGGGAAAAGTGTCTATACAGAACTGCTAATCCCACTAAGGTGTGGTAGCTACTTTAGAAGCAAACAAAGTAAAACTACTTTCGTTTTCCTTTATGAAAGATAGATGAGAGAAGAATAAAGGAGACCAACCTCTGTCTTGCGCTTAGTTCCTTGCTCGATTCCTCTCTCTTCTGATAGTCCTTTGCTACTTGCTTCCTTGTACACCCAGCTTCACAGAGTACCTGTAGAATTAAAGTATCATAACACTATACAAGAACATGGATCTATCATCATAAACAATCTAGGATCAGATGTAAATTGACCATACAAATGCATGAAACATAAATGACACAATATTATGGAGGAAAACTTGAATAGCTTTATTGATAATCAAGAAAGAGCCAAGAGAGTTACAACCAGTTGTTTTGACCCAGCATCATCCTCTCAGCAAGTAAGCCCTTCTTCACCTCATGCAAAGCTTAGATCACCCAACACTATGATGTTGCCTCAAGAAACCAACAGAAATTCCTTACAAGATGCAAAATTCTAGCCTCTGGATCTCTGGGATGAGGGATCCATATATAGATATCTGTAAGGGAGATGAGTCAGCTTGTGATTTGATTAGTGTCTTCCCTCTGATAGTTCTTGCTTCCACTTGGAGATTGATGATCTCTTACTCATCCTTGGTCGAATTCAGAATGGCAAGTGTCACAGGAGAAGTTTCTGGAAGATTCCATGCTCCTCCACCTCGCGGATTGAGACTTCCATTTGTCTCTTCTCGCCCATCTCACCCCATAGAAGGGCTTTTTGAAATGCAACGCACCCACTGAGTGTACTTAGGTGAGAAGCAACGCACTTTGCCTATGGAGAAGGTGAAATGATCCTGTTTTGACCAGTTCTGAGTGGTTTTTCATGGAGAACTTCTGGGAGAAGCTGTAATCAGTTGACCTTGTTCCTTTAGGGGTTGCAACAACACTTTTAGGGACATAGGAGCCCTTGGCTTATGGACATTTTATGCTTGGGGTTGCAGTGCCCAAAAATGTCTATAACACTATTGTAGGTGTTCGGGAAATTATATGTGTTATAATTCCAACATTAAATTATCAATCCGAGACTCGTAAGCTTCGAGGCACAAGCATAGGATCAGAGTGTCTAATCTAAACTAGAAATGAAATCAATTTACTATTTAAGTACGAAATTGCTATTTCTAATTGAAACTAATCAATTAAGGAAAACACACTCAAACAATACGAATAAGAAATTCTAATTAATGTGAAAATGAAGCTAACTCTAATTAATCATAAATGAAGCAATACAAATTATCATTCAAATGATTTCAATATTAATCTATGTAATGGAAATCTTAAATCAAACACTAAGATCTATTTAATCTAAATGAAGAATCTTAAATCAATCGAGACTAACACAAAAAGGAATCAACCTTATGCTAATTTCAATTCAAACAAAACTAATTACAATCCAAATGATTTAAGCTAAGGAAATAAACAATCCAAAAAATACTACGACTAATCTAATTCCTGGGATCACACAAAGATCTATTAATTTTAACCTCAAATGTCTCAAGTACATTAAATTTAAGAACCTCAAACTAACACTATCAAAAATTGAATCTTAAATGAATGCTTTCAAAATCAAACTCAAGAAATCTAACACTATCATAATCAAACTCGAGAAATCTAATCTCAAATAAATCTCAGGAAATCAAACCTTCATCAAAATTCAGAAATTGAATTACAACTCAAGAAATCAAAATTCAATCAAAGTCGAAAAATCTCTTTTATGGAAAGCATTAATCTACAACTCTAAATTCAACCACTTTGACTCTGGGATCTCAAAAATTAACTACAGTCATCAATATGTCATCATGTCATTGCTAGTCATTAATAAACATGCTATTGCAAGACTTGTTTAAGTACGAGATCACTCTGTTTAAGTACAGAATGGCTCTGTATAAGTACATAATTGATCCAAACCTAGTCTTGGGATGCATGCAGTAAATATATAGAAATTTCAATTTTGCAAACGTTCAGAAGAATCTGAGCCATAAATTAATATTCCATACTAATTATTTCAACACATCCAAAAAGGATAGAGACTTCAATTCCCAATTAAATCATGCTTTTATTATGCCAGTGGCTTAGAGCAACACTACAAGTTCAATTAATAATTAACACAACCAATATCGTGTTCCGTTGTTTCTAAGAATTCTTATATGGACATGACATTATATTATAATCGTGCTAAAAATACAAGAATACTTCTAATTGAATGAATTCTAGAATTTTTAATTTCAAATCTAGAAGATAGAGTTTTAAGTACAAAATGATGCTACATTTCAGACAAAACATTTCTTGATGAAATTCACACATTGAATGTAAATCCTATGATCAATAAGATAAAGGACTTGTTTCTAGTTGTGGTGGGCCCTTACCACTCTTGGAGCAAGCCTAAAATAACACAATAAAAAAAAAATCAAAACACAGTCATAATACTTGCAAAGAATTTAGAGATGAAGCAAAATTCAATTAAGATTCAATTATTATTACAAAAGAGCTTCAATACATACTTTATTCCTTCCCTTCTTCTCTTCCTTTTAAAAACTTCCAAAGCCTACAATACAAACTATGGCTGAGCCATTTATAAGATTTACAAGGCGAATTCATCATTTTCCTCAATTATGGAAAATTGAACAATTTTAACAAACTGGCCCCAAAGATATTGGCATATCTTCCTAACCATGGTGAATTTTGGAAAAATGTTTGTAGGGAACCTAACGTATTATATTTTCAACAAAAACCTCTCTTGGATTTGTCTCATTCAAATCCATATCCTCGAAAACTGTGCCCAAAGTTGGTTATCTAGCTTTTTTTGAAAGATTCTAATCTCTGGAAAACAATCATTTTTTATAAAATGGCCTCCACGACGCACTTACAACTTTTAGATAAATTAAAATATGAATAAATGGGTTTGGATATAATTAATTGGTTATATGGTTAACAAAACAATTTTCTCATATATTCCAGATTCACCTCCATATGCACGCAAATCGAGATCAATCTTGGCAGTTTGGAAACTGTGTACATTTTGAGCAGATTTTTTAATTATCTCCTAGGGACCCAAATGTGTGACCTGGTTGCAATAAAACACATGGAAAGGTATTAAAACATTATTTTGGACAATAACCTCCCTCAGTTTTCCTCGAAAGTCTGCCAAAATGTCGAAACCCCAAATTGGATATTCCCATACTCTACTTGTATCAACTAGTTCAAATGACTTGTGAAGAATTTTGGTGATGGAACCCTATGAAAAATGAACTTAGAAAAACCATCATTATTAAATCATGGAAAAATCATCTTTAATCATAGAAAATATAAGAAAACTAATGATAATCAACCATGAGGCATAAGACATGAATTGGTGACAAGTGATGGAATTATGGTGTGAAATGAGTGTAATAGTACATGAATATAGGTTATGAATGGTCATATTAAATGATGAAAACATGGGAATATTTTAAGCCCAACCTCCTCCCATGCCTGATGATTTGCATGTCCTCATGCAAACAAGGACTTTGCTCATATATAGATTTTATGGCATCGTGGCTTTGGGCAGGGTTGGTTTTTGTGGAACAACATTGTGTGAAGATTTGAGGGTGTCGGTTCTTGTGGAGAAATACCATTCTTATTTGACTTACATAGATTTTATTTTGAGAAAGATACAAATTGAGGATAAAAAATAGATATGGCAGGAGGAAATGATATATGAGATGATAGGTGGCAATGTAAATGGTGGAGGAGATGAGATGGTGATGGAGATGGTAAAATAGGTTTTTGCATACTCGGTTTTTGTGAGGCCAATGCTTATGGATGGTTCCTTTATGAAAGGAAGTAATGACTGCATCCTCTATTGGATATATTCAACTAACAATATATGTGAATGTAAGAGGTGAAGATACTATAGTTACTGCTTTGTTTACATGAACCAATATACTTTTATTTTCATGACTATGACCTTATTAGAGTAGCGTGCATTCTATGATGAATGAGGAGTTTGCAAATGGAGGGTATATGGAAAAAAAAATATATCAAATATGTGGTGGTTAATCATCAAAGCTTTCTTAAATCTCTAATGAATTAAAGAATCTTAAGCCAACTTTACCTCCAGTTTTACCTTTACCATGATGATAGATGTAGGCTGAAGTAGAGGATGGAATAGTTGGAGCTAATGTGACTGCTGATCTGACCTACTGAAGAAGGAGGAAGGCACTAGGTACATTCTACTAGCCATGAATAGATTTTTCGAAGTCGAATGGATTGTAGAATTCATCCACCAAGAAAAAATGATGTATTTCCTTAGTAGATGACAAGGATACCTGCCATTAAGGCATGCAGGCTCCCAAGTACCTTATCTAATCCTAACCCTAATCCCAGATAATGTGTTGATGTTGATGGGATAAGGCTTGTCGACAGGTGGGCCTTAAGGAATCCCACATCAACCAACTCAAGTACAAACATAATGACTTGAAAGATACATGATTTAAAGAACTCATACAAATTTACAAACTTTATTGGGAACTTTTCCTGCCAGTTACCTAGTTTTCAAGCAAAGTCCATGTCTAGTTGCACCAGAGAAGCTAGTTTTCACAAAAGGACTTATTTTTCTCTTTACTATTTTCATTTATTAATTACAATACTAACTTTCCTACTATATTGAAGAAAATACATCCTCCTTCAAGTGAAAGAGAACTTCCAATGAAGCCATGTGCGGATCAGGTACAAGGATATATTCATGCTCAGATTTAACATGTAAGAGTTACAATGTTGTAGAGCATGAAAAATCATCAGCTTTGAAAGACATGATACTAAGAGTATTTGAAGATGATATTGGTATTTTGACTAGATTGTGATTTGGAACCAATGCTCGATGTAATCTTATTGGTATTGGCCCATTTCTTCATTTGGACCACTCTGAAAGTCCTCCTCGATCATGCCAAGTAAACTTGGATAATCGGTCTCTAGAATCCATACAAGGCTTGTTGCTAGGCATGGTGAAAGTTCTTTGATCTCAGGTTCAGTTGGATGCTCCCCATCAGATTTGGAACATGATTTCTCAATATCCTAGGTAGATAGGCAAGAGGAATCAATGGATATTTCCAGATCCTCTTCTGGCTGTGGATAGACAGATAATTTCTTAAATGTGGTGAAGATGAACTCTTCATGAGAGGCAGATATCCCAACTACTGCTAGGATTTGAGAAGAACTTTGAGGGACATTCTTTAAGCTCTCGATCATTCTTTGAATTTCTCCTATTGTTTTATGATCCCTATCTCACAACATGGATTAGTACAAAGGTGTTCTTACATCACCCCAAAAAATTTTATCTTTAAAGAGCTTTGAAATTTTAACCTAAATGAATTAAAAATTGCTAATTGCTATAAATCTCACCAAACTTGCTCATTTGGACAACCAAACTTTGGAGAAACCCCACAATAGTGGATGCATGTCTCTCCACTCACGTCTTACCATACACTCTTTGCCCTCTAATTTCCATGCAACTAAGATCACACAAAAAAATTGTGAAAGAAACTAAGCTCTAATCCCTTTAGCACCTCCCCGACAACGACGCCAAATATGTTGGAGAAATTATATGTGTTATAATTCCAACATTAAATTATCAATCCGGGACTCGTAAGCTTTGAGGCACAAGCATATGTAACATAGGATCAAAGTGTGTAATCTAAATTAGATGTGAAATCAATTTATTGTAAAAGTACAAAATTTCTATTTATAATTGAAACTAATCAATTAAGGAAAACACACTCAAACAATATGAATAAGAAATTCTTATTAATGTGCAAACAAAACTAACTCTAATTAATCATAAACCAAGAAATACAAATTATCGTTCAAACAATTTCAATCTTAATCTAAGTAATGGAACTCTTAAATCAAACACTAAGATCTATTTAATCTAAACGCAAGAATCTTAAATCAATCGAGACTAACTCAAAAAGGCATCAAGCTTATGCTAATTTCAATTCAAACAAAACTAATTATAATCCAAACGTTTTAAGCTAAGGAAATAAACAATCCAAGCAATAATGCAACTAATCTAATTCCCAAGATCACACAAAGATCTACTACTTTTAACCTCAAATGTGTCAACTGCATTCAATTTAAGAACCTCAAACAAACAATATCAAAAATTGAATCTTAAATGAATTCTATCAAAATCAAACTCAGGAAATCTAACACTATCATAACGAAACTCAGGAAATATAATCTAAAATAAAGCTAAGGAAATCGAACCTTGATCAAACTTAGGAAATTGAATTACAACTCAAGAATTCAAAATTCAATCAAACATGGAAAATTTATTTTATGGAAATCATTAACCTACAACTTTAAATTTAACCACACTTCGACTCTATGGGATATCAAAACTGAACTACAATCATCAATATGTCATCATGTCATTGTTGGTCATTTATAAACATGATATTGCAAGACTTGTTTAAGTACAGGATCACTCTGTTTAAGTACAGAATGACTCTGTATAAGTACAGAATGCACAATTATATAATTGATACAAGCCTAGACTCAGGATGCATGCAATAAATTGATAGGAATTCCAATTGTGCAAAAATTTAGAAGAAGTTGGTCCATGAATTAATATTCCATACCAATGATATCAACACATCCAAAAAGGATGAGGACTTCAATTCCAAATTAAATCATGATTTTATTATCCCAATGGCTCAGAGCAACACTACAAGTTCAATTAATAATTAACACAACCAATATTTTGTTCTCTTGTTTCTGAGCATTCTTATATAGACATGAAAATACAATATAATCGTGCTAAAAAAATAAGAAGACTTCTAATTGAATGAATTCTAGAATTTTTAATTTCAAATCTACAAGACAGAGTTTTAAGTACAGAATGATGCTACATTTCACACAACAAATTTCTCAATGAAATTCACACTTTGAATGTAAATCCTATGATCTAGATAAGCTAAAGGACTCATTTCCAATTGTGGTGGGCCTTTTCCACTCCTAGAGCAAGCCTAAACTAACTCAATAAAAATTAAATTCAAAACAGAGTCATAATACTTACAAAGAATTTAGAGATGAAGCAAAATTCAATTAAGATTCAATTATTATTACAAAAGAGCTTCAATCCATCATTTATTCCTTCCTTGCTTCTCTTCCTTTTACAAAATTCTAAAACTTACATTACAAACCATGGCTAAGACATTTATAATATTTACAAGGCAAATTAGTCATTTTCCTGAATTATGGAAAATTGAAAAATCTTAACAAACTGTCCCCAAAGATATTGGCATATATTCCTAACCATGAAGAATTTTGGAAAATTGTTTGAAGGGAACCAAAATTAATATATTTTCATCCAAAACATCTCTTTGATTTGTCTCATTAAAATCTGTCTCCTCGTAAATCGTGCCCAAAGTTGGTTGTATGGCTCTTTTTACAAGCTTCTAAATCTCTGGAAAAATGGTCATTTTTTATAAAACTGCCCCCAAGACCCGCTTATCACTTTTAGAAAAATCTGAATCTGGAGAAAAAATTTTGGATATAGATAATCAGTTATATATTTAACAAACTCATTTTCTCAGATTTTCTAAATTCTCCTCCAACTACACAGAAATCGAGTTCAAACTCGAGAGTTTGGAAATTTTGCACATTTTGAGCAAATTTGTTAATTAGCTCCTAGGGAACCACATGTGTGACTTGGTTGCAATCCAACACATGGAAAGGTATTAAAATATTATTTTGGATGATAACCTCCCTCATTTTGCCCCGAGAGCATACGAAAATGTCGAAACCCAAAATTGGATATTCATATACTCTACTTCTATCAACTAGTTGAACTGACTTGCAAAGAATTTCGGCGATGGAACCCTGTGATAAATGAACTTAGTAAAACCTTCATTACTAAATCATGGAAAAATCATCCTTAATCATAGAAAATATAAGAAAACTAATGATAATCAACCATGAGCCATAAGACGTGAATTGGCGACAAGTGATGGAATTATGGTGTGAAATGAGTGTAATAGTACATGAATATAGGTTATGGATGATGGTATTGAATGATGAAAACATGGGAATATTTGAGGCCAAACAATAGGCATACCATTCAAGTCAAATGCATAAGCTCTTACGCAATGATAAACTCCTCTCTTCATACCTGTAGCCAACTGCACTAACTAGGACTCTGCATACAATTTTGTACTCAAACAACACATATCCACCAAGTCAGGACTAACATAGCTATAATTAGATCTAGGGTCAATACAAATAGAAATAACTTGATCACAAATCTTACCATCCATCTCAATGATAGATTCCTAGTGTTTTGCCTTCCTATTGTCCACTAGTGCATAGATACGTGGAATGTTGTGACCAACATCCCCAACAATATGCACCTCATGTTCACTGTCTATCTGAGGCCTTCCACCCTGATTCTATGGAAAATTTCTCTTAAGGTGATCCTTAGCACATTTCCAACCAAATATTTCCCTCACCTCTATGTTGTTGTTGCTGATGACACATGTTCGTGTCTAGCTGCATTAAATCTCTTTTGCAGTGCCACAATCTCTTTCTCATCTACATGCGAAGGCCTTGTCCTCTGAGGTTGCCATTTACCTTTACCACTGTCCCTTCCTTTCTATCCATGCTGAGATTCATTCTTATTCTTTGGTTTTCCATATCAATACTTCAGTTTACCAATAATTTCCTCAAGTGACCAAGGCTCATCATACTCAATTTGATCTCTACATGCTAATGGAAAACCACTGAAAATTCTCTGAACTTTAGCCTTCTCACCAATAAGATAAGGTGCATACATCAATAGCTCTAGAAACTTAGTCATGTACTCTTCATTTGTCATTGATCCCATCTTTATCTTATAGAAACATTTATCCTTACTATCATAGTATCTTTCTGACAGGTACTTTTTCCTGAAAGGTCTCTTGAACTCCCGCCAGCTGAAGTCATCTATCCTGATGTCTTTGACTCACTTAAATTCTTCCCACTAGAGCTATTCTTTACCTTTGAAACTGAATATGGCTATTATGGCCTTCATGTTATCTATGTACTCATGCAACTCAAAGAATTTGTCCATCCAAAGTATCCAAGCCTTTGCATCTTCCAGCTTCTTCATATCTCCATGAAAAGTAGGTGGATTCGATTTCTTAAACTCATTGGGAAAGTATCCCTTATCATTCCTCCTGTAAGGATGATAGTGATGATGATCATAATGTCTATCGAAACCATAACTATGTAGTACCTGTACTCATCGCCCCTCCTATTTGGAGTGTCCAACAACCTACCATCTGTCGTTGTGTCAGATCTATTTGACCTGTGTCTACGAAGAGACTTGTTGCCATATGCCCCATTAGTTATATCCTCATGTCCATGGCTGATCTGAAGCGGCCCTTATCATTGCAGGTCTGACAAACTGTTAAGAAGTATTGCATTAACCTCTTCTTGCTTCTCTTATGCCTATATGATCAGGTCATTATCTTCCTTACAACTCCTTATCTCTTCCTTCAAGCTTCTCAATGTAACTACCAAATGGGAAGGATTTACAACACCATACTATTCTTCGGATTCCTAGGGAGAGTCTTTGTAGTCAACCATCTGGCTAGCCATTTGTTATTTCTTCTTGAAATGCATAATATGTCAGATAAACCAAATCACAATAAATCATCGGTACCTTAACAGGGCTTGGGGAGGATAACTTGTCTACAAAATCACCAAATCAATATGATACATGAATAACATAATCATAACAACATATAGACATATGCAAATGAATGTATCAACACATAAACATCACTGTAGCTAGGGTCCACTCATCGATGCAAGGCCATATCAACAATGCTTGCTATGACCTCGTGCATGGCAACAACCATTATTCCATTGTACACATTGCCATATGCAACCAGCAACATGCATAAGCAATGCCTAATCAACTACACATACGCATAAACACATGTAGTCGAACATAAGTGATCAATTCTTGTAATTAACCTAGAAGGCTGATACATGTAATCAAATATTCAAGAATGAAACTAACATACAAGGATGTAAGTAGGTGACATAAAATCAACATGTAAGTGACATATAATCCATATGGAACCAATCATGCACTCATGGAAAATACATTTCATGAAATCAATATCAAATTCTCCATAACAACCATACTACAACCATAATCAATCATCAATCTAATGCAACAAGTACATGAAATGCAAGTGTAAGAGACATACATGCATGGCCAACACACACCACCCATCCAGTCTGATGGGTGAACCATGCTCTGATACCACTTTGTAAAACAATCCTCCCACATCCACCCAAGTAACCATGCCAACCAGGTAAACATGAGACATGAGGCTACTATGATCCGATTCAAGATCATATGTCACTTTAAGGAAGTGAAATCAATGAAAACATCACACACAATCATCCAACATCATCAACATAACCCTTAGGAGATAAGACAGCCACTCAGGCAGCCTGTCCTTGGGTCCCACTATTGTTCTGGATCTCTTAGGCCATAGTCTCTCTCGTGCTATGGGAAAGGGAGTGACTAGAAACCTAAAGTTGCTCTCACAGACTTGCCTGCCAAGGACCAAAGACAAAAAATTCTAGTCTAGTGCCAACAACCCTAGGATTTAAGCCACTTCTTCAGGCCCAGAGCCTAGGCCACTGCCCAGAATGGAGTGATAGTTTGAAATCATTAAAAATACACGTAAAAAATGATGCAAAAGTAATAATATGAAAAATACCATAACCAGACCCCTACTAGACATGCTATGAATTTCATCAAACATATCATCAACATGTAACCTACAGTAGTAAACAACTTAATTAAGTGTAGGGATCTCATACTTCTCTAAGAATCATTATGAACCATTTTTCCCTCATGTCATTTGCTGCATTATCATCTATTAGGCCATAGATACATTATCCATTCATTTACAAGTAGATACATGTTGAAATCCATATATAGTTGTTGTCCTAAAATATGAATATAACCAACATAATAGGAACAAAATCACCATAAACATATCAACCATCAAAATCCACATATACATCAATACATTTACACATGAAAATCAACAGAATGAATTTCTAACTAATGAATGAAATAAACCAACTAGGGATGGGACTACCACGTTCCACCTCACCATAGAATGGCTGAGCCAAATCTCTCTTCAGCCACTCACACCCATGCCATATTCGAAGCATGAATGTGGGACTCAATCCAAAAGAACCAACCAGTTCATACTAATGCTAAACCACCTTGCCCTCATCAACAGAAACTAGGCTTTACCGTAATCCATCTCGAATTAGTAGGCCAACATAAAGAACACATCATAATAGGCTTTACCATGATCTCCACCCGATCACTAGGCCAAACAATCATGGATGCCACCAGATTTCTCCACCTACACCATGAGGAATTTTCCTGTCTCCTAGTCTTAGGCTTTACTGTATATCCCAAACCCAGAATTACTAGGCCCAACGGAGAGAAAACCGCCTCTTGGCTTTACTGTATATCTTGTGATTCACCATCAAGGATTCCTAGGCCATCATAGGAAACACAAAATCCAACTTTACCGCAACCCACAGTCCACCTTAGGTGTTACTAGGCCATGTGTTCTATCATTTTGGAGATCCACCTCACTCAACCTCAAATCCATCTGACAATCCAACTCAACCAGAACATGAGAACCCCATCACACCATGGCTATCCAGAAATGGCAAGGCTAGGCTGAAAACACTGTTACACCTGGAAAAATCCATGTCATGATATAAAAGAACCACATGCAATGCCATGCATGCCAAATGTAGCAAGGAAAATACACATGAAAGTTGA
The DNA here is from genome assembly GCA_031772625.1 of Pinus tabuliformis. Taxonomy (NCBI): domain Eukaryota; kingdom Viridiplantae; phylum Streptophyta; class Pinopsida; order Pinales; family Pinaceae; genus Pinus; species Pinus tabuliformis. The sequence continues at coordinate 878,028,327 of CM062807.1, forward strand.
TGCCCGCAATGAAGCATGTTGTAGCTACATGATCCTGCCTTTCCCTACTTGATCTTTGCTTCCTCTTGTCTTCTTTCCCTTTCTTGTTCCAATGCCAAAATGCTACAAGAAAACTCTAAGTGTCCAAGAGTATGAGAGAGAGAGAGAGAATAATCAGGGAGCTCCAAAACTCAACTAACAAAAGGTTACCAACTAATCCTCAGAAGCCTTTGTATGAATGAGGTCTCTATTTTCTTTATTTTCCATTAATTTCCTTCATTGTCCTCCTCACATGCAACCTGTGACCTTTCACCTCCCTTGTCTCCTAATTTCCATTATCTTCATAAATATTTGTGCCAAAAATTCCATTTTTCCTTTCCAAAGACTTAGTTGTTTCCTTTTCCAATTTCCTTAGCTATAAATAACCAAATGAACACCCCCTAGGATGTCCTCCCCAACATTTAGCTTGGAACAAGTCTCCCATCAACCGTGTTTATTGTTTTTATCTTTTATTACATGGAATTTTCACCAGGGTTGTTACACTTTATTATGAATTGGCCTTGTGTGTTCAAATCACATTATTATGCTTAATTGTAAGCTTAGCCACCATAGCCTTTAAGAAGTTCTTAATGGGCATACCACCAATGTTCAATCAATGAAGTTGAGCAATAAATTATACCCCTTTATATTTTCAAGTTCGACAACTTTTGTTGCTTTCTTAAACCTGACAGCTTTAGCTTGATTCTTTTCATTAAAATTTTGTGTTTCTAACCTATAAGAAAAGAGAAACTTTGTCTATAATTTTTTTCTCCACCAAACTATATAGCTTAAATTTCTTCTAAGGTGGGGAAATAACTTTTAAAATGCACCTGATCATATTTAAGTAAGTTGGCTTCTATATGCATAATACATTAAGCTTAAGCATACTCATTAATAGTGATGGAAAGTCCACCTACAAACTATCATAAACATTATTAGTTAATGATCAAAGATGATTGTCTCCAATAATACCTGGAAATGTAAGAGCCCAAATAAGAAAAAGCGAGGAAACGCAAACCAACTAGCATGGTTGGATCAACATTCTTGTGAAATTGATCCCCTTTTGTCACAACTTAGATGAGGTAAAGCCCATTTTTTGCATATTTGCATCCTAAATCCCTAATCCATCTTTGATTAGGAAACATACTTCCCTTTCTCCAGCACACCACTTCATATGTAAAATCCATTCTATGTCTTCCTTATGCTCAGTCATGTTGGTCTCCACATAAAAACTGTTGAGATTTTGGGAGACTCGCCCATTTTTTTAAATTTACTTGAGATTTATGCCTGAACCTTTTACATGTATTATATTTTTGCTGAAGGAACCTGGTGACCTTAACGGTCTTGACTGTATTTGAACCTATGAATCCCTATGGTCTTTTTGTCAGTAACATGCCACAACCAATCCGTCACCCTTGACAAGATAAGAGGTAAATATGCCAACCATGTAAGAAGACATGATACATTGAGCTCCAATGAGAGAGAGCTCAAGGCCGTACATGATTGATTATATGTGCCACAATATGACCATTTGTAATCGTTTATGGGAAAGTGGTGCATTTGCACATAAATGAAATTCATGATGAGGTTGGAAGAAAAATATAATGATCTCTGAATCGACCAAATTTGCATAGCCTAACAATTCCATCATATGTTCATACTCTTAATCGTCTTATTTATTTGTCTTCATACAAATTTGCTATAACCAAGTTGGATAGTTTCCTTCTTCCTTTTGATATAGTGTATGGAAGTGCAATTTGAAGCATATGTAAGAAATTACATATGATTCTAAAAATATTCAATGTCCGACCTCACTGAAATTTTAAAAAGGAGACCCTACAAATATTTCACCAATAAAATTCCTCAATGAAAGAAAAAAAATCAAGTCACTTAAACTAGGATGACTACTATGAAAAAAGGAGGCGTACATAAAATGTTTCCAAAAATAATTTGATACTTAATATTGAGAAAAAAAGTGGGACTAGAAAAGAGGCAGACATGAAACGTTTCCATAGATAAAATGATACCTAATATTTAGAAAAAATGTCGTACTCAAACTACAACCACAATTTACCTTACCATCTAGATAGTTTTTTTTTTTTTTAATATGATACTGCAGATTCATTACATAATGGTTTTTAGTCTACATTTTGAGCTAGCAACTATAGCTCATCATTAGGACACTTGAGCTACACTTGTTGGCTCGAAAAGCTCAACTCAAAAACAATATGTGATTGATTCAAAGGTATGGTATCAAATTTCTCAGATCACAGAAGCCTAAACTCAGAAAAATCTAGATTGTTCTCAACTGGAAAAATTATCAGCCTAGATCTATCTTATAACTCTAGATCTATCCACTGCCGAGAAAGTGATATCAAATCCCTTAAGATGAAAACGTTTTTTAGATTTTTAAACTTAAGGAAACATTTGCACCTCGAGGGATTTGATCTCTCTGAGCACGTTTGCACTCTCTCAAGGTTTTGATTGAGAGGTAAGATGGATCTATGCTAGTTTATAATTACACTCTCTTAGGGATTTGATCCAGAGTTAATATGGATCTATTCTAGTTTATAATTGTAGAGATGTAATTTGTTTTTTTATTTTTTTTTTAGAGATAACATGCGAAGTAAGCATTACCTACATTACGAGAAACATATATGTCGTACAAGGTTGTAGAGCAGCTATCATGAAATAAATAAATAACTGGAATTATTGAATATTTCTTGTGGCTAATGCAAATCTCCCAAGCTAGAATGAAAACATAGAAGCTCAAGAAGCATGGAGTTTCATTTGAGGCTTAACCTTGGCTAGCTAAAAATGAAAAAAAATTTAAAAGTTCAAAAGAAGATCAACTTCAAAAAGATAAGAACTAGATCACAAAAAATTGAACAATATTTGATATGTGGACTATTTGCTTGAATACACTATGCATCTGCTAGCATTGTAAACTTGAGGTGCATATCATACTTGGATTTGAACCCGCTATGGATCCTTTATCATTGTAAACATGAGGTGCATCTTAGACCTGGGTTTAGATGGGTGTGTGTTAGTGACATATTCAATGCATCATCTAGATCCAGTGCACTATTACACAACGATACACCAACACATGAAGATTTTATGGATCACCTCTACCCCAAACTGGACTAGAGAATACAACTTGCTTCTCTCAGTGCAACTGCAAATGAGGAAGTATAATGACTGATCAAGTGCTCAGAATTATGCTAAAAAATCAAAGTGTCAGAATCTTGTCAAGCATAGCTTCAGATTGAAGATCTAGTAATTCTGAATCCAACGGTGTGAATGACACTCAAATCCAAGTTCGTATGAAGAAGTTAGAGCAAGTTAAAAGTTTAACTTTGACTTGCCTACATGGCAAGATTGGGATGATGTGGCAAGGTCTTTAGCCAATATTTAGGTGCCAAGTGGTAGCCTTCCATTGGCCATCGCAAATCACATATTGCAACAATATTTAGGAAAAGGTGTTTCAAATCATCCCCCGGTAGGTTGGGTTGTGATGCAATCAAATCAAAATCACAATTGGTGAAAGGGATCAGTGAGTAGGTATCAGCCCCGACACCGACACAGTTTGAGTTCCGGACGTGATACATTATCGTGTTGCAGTTTTATGTTCTAGTGGGTCCCTGATATCACATCGAAAATGTTTCACTGTGTTAAAGAGCCCATAGCCAATAACCGAATGCGACGAACCATAAGACCCCAGATGTGATGGTTCTTTATGCCACAATTTAATATTCTGCCAGGTCCACCTATATCACATCACAGTGTTCCACCGCTAAAACAAGACCTTCCACCCACCTAAACTCGCCAATTGCAATCTACGATAAGGTCAACAGGATATGGCTAGCGATGCGGTGAAATTATTGCCCGGTTAGCGGATTTTGGGGCTAATTTGTAGTTTTCTTCCGATTTTAGAGCATTTTGTGGAAAGAATAGTGGGAGAAGTGGGAGAAGTCATAACTGCTTCAGTTCTTATCTAAATTTGATGCAAAAGTAGTCAATGGTAGCATTTTTTGGTATTCTAAACACATTGAGATAGGTTCAGAGGCATCTGAGCATTGTAAACACACTTTTGATGTAATTTGAGAATAATAGAGAGGCCCAAGCCATTGGAAGCTGGACCAAGGAGACGTAGCCCAGGAGGGGTGAACTCCTTTATCATGTGCTTGTTGTGTGTTATATTTTAATGTTCATTGCTATTATATTGCTGATGTTCAATATATGTCTTTATGTTAAATTGTTTATAACATTTACATAAGAAACTCTCATGGGAATCTGTTAATTGAAAAGGTTTTTGAATCCTTAAGCACTTGAAAAGTAAATGATAAGCATCTTTGGTTTATTTCTGAATGGGGAATTAGCACAACATTACTAATCTTGTCTAATTTAGATCAAGTTGGTATCAGAGCACTGGTTTTACTTACTAGATTTGCTTTGTGAAAGAAGGATTTAATTGTTTGCAAGTTTATTTCATGCTCACAAGGCTAAAGCTCAAAGGAGGTGAAGAAAAGCTAGTTGAAAGCACTAAAATTGGGTCAAAGGTAAGAAGAGAAAGGTTTCCAAAGTCTTCTACACTAGGTGTGAAGTAGAAAGTGTTCCCTCTGCAGACAGAGGCAACCCCTCTAGCCCTAGAGTGGGTCTAGTCACAGCAAAACAAAACAACAATCGATTCCCTTAAATAGTCATCGCTGGAGGCCTACCTCAAAACCGGTGTTTGGTGAAGCTTCCGTTGCGTCGCTCCAGTTTCTGTTTCCTTATCCTTAATGAGCGATTGACCTGAAATACCACAAGAAAACAACAAAGCACGTAACTGAGAACAACAATGATCTATTTACTTATAAAGTCAAGGAATTATAAGCTACCAAGTAAATTGTGCACAAGATATAGGAAATCGTTATTGATTGTATTAAAATAAATCAAGTGCAAAGCTTACAACTGAGCCTTGACGTTGCAAGCCTTCTCAAAGGGTCCAGCTAGTATGTTCCTTCAAGCATTCACTCTCAATAATGGGTTTCCCAAATGGGTAATCTCTCTCTCTCACTAAAAAACTCTAATGCAACGCTAAGGCACTCCAAAATCTCTTACCAAACTATCAACAATTCCACAATTGTCAAACTCACACCAAAGCTATCTAATATGCTTCAATCCAAAACTAGCAACCTGTAACTACGAACTAGCTGATCATAGTAATGGTGAGTGATTTTATAGGAGGGAGAGCCTCCATGAAATGAGGGAGAGGGAGCTTATCCTCAAGGGAGGTTTCATAAAAGGTGGAACTACCATCCCAGAGGAGGAAAGGCGAACCAATCTGATCCAACAGCCAGCTCTAGAATCACCTAGAAGGCTGATTGTTTGAACTAATTCACCAAATCTAGATTGTCGCAGGTCATAAACTAGGGCTTAGCGACGACATCGCAAGGGAGCAATGCGTTTGGACCAATCGTCGCAATAAACATCTGGAAGACTTGCGCCGAGCCCTAAAATTTGACTGTTGCAGGAAACAGGTGTACAACTATGATGATGTCGCAACGATACAGTTCATGATGGGGAACCGTCACACATTTTAAGGGTTTACTTGCGACGATGCAGAAACTTAGGCAAAAAGGGTCAATCTTCAGCATTAGAGAGCACTTTCTTAATCTTCTTGCATGAGTGGGAAGATATGGACATGTTTATCTGATGTATGACACAGTGGAGGGACTGAGATGAGGTCAGTGACAAATTACTGCGTAACAGATTCCCATAAAGCATGAATCCCAAGAGAGTGGGAGGGGTGAAATGCTTTACAAAATAATAATCGAACTAGAACACCACCATGAAGAACTTGCAGGCGCAAGTACAACTGATATCTCTGATAGTGAAATATACGTAGTCTAGGCATGGGTGTAGCCATCCAAAATACATATGAAACTTGGTTTGTGGTATGGACGCAACCACCCAGTTGATAAGACCATGTATAATGATAAAGGCATGGTCGCATCCATCCATGAAGACTCAGGTATGGTCGCAGCCATCCAATCAAAGAGCCATGTATGTAATCACGAACTAATCCACGTAGCCCGAACATATGTGATCTTTGTCTGGGGTCTTGAAACCCTAACCAATCATAGTACAACTTCTAGCATGCGAACAAATGTGCTGAAGTTGAGCACGATAGAAAGTTGCTTGATTACTGGTCAATGATGGAAACCGTTAACAAGCGCAAGAGAGACCACCAATAATTTCAATGGTTCTAAAGGTACTGCCAGTTCAATCCACTAAGTGTGAAAAATGATCTAAAGTCAAACACTTGTGGAATCACCCAATCGAAGACCAATGATGAAAGTCCATCATCAGGTGCGAAGAACTTTCCATTGAGGCATGCAAGATCTAAGGTACCAAAAGAAATCCCTAGATCGACTTCCTGGATAATGAGCTGATGTCAACAAGAAGTGATCCATCGCAGGATGGCCATAATGTTTCCCCCATCAATGACACGAGACAAGGAACAAATGGTAGATGGTTAAACAAAGCATCAAAGGAGGAGGTAAGGGTGCAAACTGCAGAAGGATTATACTCTTTAACATTTCGGCGACATGACTCCAGAAGGCGGAAACATTTTGGGAACAAGGGATCGGAGGTCTGATGGAGACAACATGAGGCAAAATGGAAACCCAAAACCCCGGAAAGCTAGTGAAGATGTGAGGATATCCCAACACGACAAGAAGCAAAAATGTCAATGTTCAAGAGTGACTAGCTACCATAGGTAACCAATGACGACTTCCAAATTTCCCCCCACCATTGTTGGTGAGTACTCAAATTATTTTTTTAAAAACCAAGCTTAAAGGGGATAGCATATGCTTGTGATATAAGTTCGACCTTCGGACGAATCCAACCTAGTGATAGTTTAACGAGCCCTAGGTAGGAGAAGCTCGAGTCTCATCATGGTGACGAGTCCAATGTCGTCAAGGTTTAATGAGTCTGACATAGGTAAAACTCGGAGTCTTTTTCATGTTTAGAGAGTTTGAAAAAGACACGGAAAAGAAAACTCTAGGGGGGTCCTTTTTCATAAATTTGTGTCCCTCAAGCCCGAAAAAAGTAGAAAACAATACTTGAGAGAACTGCTTGACCATTACGACCAAGGATTACTTTTCGTAATTAGTGTTCCTGACCCGAAATGTAAAAAAGCGATTAGAGACACGGGGTTTCATAACCAAAATCAAACTTGAAACAACAAAATCCTGGCCATCTTTTCGCATTTATACGGTCAGAAAAGAGTTGAAAGTGGACTGCCTTTTTATTCTGTTTAACGAGTCAAAAAGGAAAACTTGGCAATCTTTTCATCTTTTATAAGTCAGAAAAGGGCTTAAAGAAGACTTGTAGAAAATTTCACAATATGGACCAAGCATGTATCAATCATTAAACATATCCATCGTCCCTGTTTCTGCACAAAAAAACCTAAGTATAAGATTCATTCGAAACAAATGCACTATAAATTTGAAAAATTAGGTCAAAAACCCTAAAACCATATGTATAACCCCAAAACATGTTGCAAAACCCCAAGACCTATAGTTTAAAACCCTAAAATTTGGAAAAATAGCTATATAAAGGCTTATCGTAAATCATTTTTACATTGTGCTTTGAGTTTTTACCCTTTGGTAATTTTTCAACTACATACTTGTGCGATTTTTGGAGCTCAATTCTGGTACTTGCGATCGACCATTTCCTGTGAGACTTTCACCAAGTAAGTACATCCATCCATTCTCTACATTTTGATTGTTTTGAAGTCAAATTTCATGCATTTTAGGTGGTTTTTGGTGAATTTTTTGTTTCACAACTGCACCTCGGTCATCGCAAAAGTTCCTCATAGGTTAGCGATGATCAAGGATTTCACACACACCATAACCAGAATCGTCGCGGGAAACAGGCGTACTACTGCGACGACCCAACAAAAAATAAACTAAGAAATCAGGTCGTCGCTGTTGTTTTGAAAACAACTGCGATGACGCTACGAAATATGAAATTTTCATTTTGGTAGCATTTTGAATGATCAAAACAATTCTAATTGATGTTATTGGTTTATGCAGGGTGTGACAATGGTGTTCGTGTGGCAAGAGTGAACTCATGATGTTGATGATGAAAGAGCATTCAATGATCCTCAATGCAGAAGAGCCCTGCGAAACTGCGGGCTACTGAAATTTTTCCTTACACCACTCCTTCAGGCACAGCTAGACTTTCTTGAGTTCCTGATCCACTCGTGGAATCTGACGGAGGGCAAGTTTGTTATTCGGGGTCAGGATATTGAGTTCGATGCGACTGACATATATTTCCTAACAAGCTTATCTCATCGAGGTAAGAAACCCCGCATGGAGGGCATGTGGGTTGCCGAACAAACCCTTGATATGCTGATTGCACGAGTGTGCCCGGGGGCACACAAATCACCCACCAATGGGAAACTGTAGATCCCAATAGTGGAGGATTTGACACTTCGTGTCTTACTGTTCACGATTACAAGAGCAACAGGCTCTTAGGCACAGCACGAGGCAACTAAGACCTAACTACAATTGGCTCTAGATTTCCTTAACCCGACCATGTATGACTGGGCTGAGGCAGTGTCTTTGAACATGAAGAGACAACTGACCAAATGCTGATGCGGAGAGACCAAACAGTTTGGATATGGGTCCATCGTGATACCGCTCAAGCTGGAGCGGGTACCATCACTTCAACTTAGGACATGGACCTGTATGAGCCAGGACTGTGAGAGACTCATATTACTAGATGGGCACATGTGATGCCACAAGGAGGTGGCAGCTGGCCAGTCTCATGGGGAGTACTCTTCCGGGAGTGGCTGGATCGGAAAATGGTTATTGTTGAGGATTGGCCCTATGCGGGCACAGAATTTCGAGGAGATCCTGACATGCTTCTCCCACCGGCGAGCAATGGGATGAGAGAGGTAACACACTTGGTTAACCACCACACTGTTTACATGTTTTTGTTTTTATAATGTTTTTGGATTTTTAAATGTATATGTCTTAATCATCATGTTCATTTTATTTGAAGATGTGGGACTTGAGAGGCCTGTGGGCCTCACTCCTACAACACGGAGGGAGGACAATAGAGAGCTAGCTCTACCACGCCCAGGTAGTGATGCATAGGAGGAGATTTCCCAGAACCTTGAGGGCTTGACTGAGGGGATCTTGGATTACTGGGGGTTCAAGGAGGTCCCGCAAGAGTACCAAAGACATACTCCTGGTGTATCACCTAGGATCCATAGACTCTTGAGATGAGTAGTGTGGGTGGTGGTCTACTATAGGGAGTAGAACCCACCACAGTAGACGCCTAGGTTTCTTTTTTTGCTATTTTTGAGAGACATGTGTCTCAGATGTATCACGAACACATACTCTATTTTTTGACATACACACTATTTTTGAGTGCCTCGGTGTGCCACACGATATATTTATATATACTATCTATGGTTTATTACTATGTCTAAATGCTTGCATACAATATTTTGATTATAAATTGCTTAAATGTCTGTCTAATACATGATTTGCCAATGCATCAGTTAATGCATTTAAACTTCTTGGAATGTGTTGATATGTGATGAAATCAAAATTTCTTTCCAATAATATAACACACAAATACAACCTTAAAATTTGAGGGTTTCAGACATAATAATGCCGGTTAAGTTGGAGAAAAACAAGTTGAAAGTCCAAATTTACAACCAATGCACGAATATCGAGGTTAACAACCTTGGTCAGTAGTTCAATGACAGCGCTATATTCAACAACATTGTTTGTGGTACAACCTAGACAAACACGTTGAAGGTCTACTAACTCACCGTGAGGATCATAGATCACCCATGTTGTGGAGGAAAGATTCCAGTTACTGCGACAGGCACGATCAGCGAAACTAATGTAAGGTGCACCAGACATCTTCACAAGAAGTAAAAAGACACAATAAGCGGCGATAACGCCTACACACCAATCCACACATGCACACACACTGAAAACACATGTATGTACACAACAAATGCATGAAGTTCATGCATAATATTTTTTGAGATAAAGCCCATTTCGGGGCTTGTCTAGAGGGTTCCCTTCGTAATCAATCATCTCATAGGCCCCTTTTTGCAAAACACGTTTCACAATATAAGGCCCATGCCACATAGGCTCAAATTTTTCTACCCCTAGCTTATCATTCGCTTGATCATAGAGCAGGGCTAAGTATACCTCAATGGAAGAATGAGGGGTAACAGTTTGATTGAAGTGAGTTTTCACTCTCCTCTTCTATGCTTCAATGACTAAAGAGGCTAGTCGATGGGTATCATCTAGCCGCTCTAGGTAAATAAGGTGTTCTTCTACTGGAGAAGTATTCGGGATCAATTCGACAGCTAATTTAAGAGAAGGGATCTCGCATTCAATCGGAAGGGTAGCCTCCAAACTGTAAATAAGATGAACCAGAGTGAATCCGATGGCATCCTTCATAGAAGTATGGTAGGCCCGAAAGGCAGAAAACAACATCAAATTCCAGTTAGATTTTTGCATGGCAATGGTACGCTGAAGCATCATGACCAAGACCTTGTTGGTGGCTTCTACTTGGCCATTGGCCTGAGGATAATATAGTGTCGAACTATCATGACGCAAGCCTAGCTGGGTTGTTAACTCAGTCATCATATGACCATAGAAATGAGAACCATGATCAGTGACATTAGCCTAGGGGACTCCAAATTGAGAAATTACATGATTGAATAAGAATTGGGCCACTGTCTTACCGTCATTAGATAATTTAGGCATCGCCTCGGCCCATTTCGTAAAATAATCAATGGCAATGATGATATACCCATGTCCCTTGGCCGATTGAAGGCTACAAGTCATATAATCTATGCCCCATTTGGCAAAAGGGCCGACGGTAATGACAGGGTGTAAAGGAGAGGGAGGCACATGCATCCTCCGTTGGTAGATTTGGCATGCATGGCAAGAATGGATGGCAAGAATGCAGTCTTTAAAAATAGATGGCCAAAAATACCCAATGCAGAGGATCTTTTGGGCAGTAGCATAACCGGACATATGACCACCACAGGTGCTAGAGTGGCAGTCATTCAAGACTCGTTCAGCTTCCTCGAACATCAAACAACGACGAACAACAGAGTCAACGCCGAGATAGTAAAGGGTGTCCCTGATAATGCAATAAGGTTGAGAATGATGACGAATACATTGCCGGGCATCCTTAGACAAATCAGGACGAAAAGAGGACGTCTAGAGGTAGAAAATAATATCCCCATACTAGGGATCGAGGGTGCTAATCAAGAAAAGAGTATCATCTGGAATGCGATCCTCTAACCGAGAGGGTGTGGTAGCAGGTGGTAACGAGCACAACAATTCAGCGAAGACAAGGGATTTCTTAGACTTGGCTGTAGTAAACTGTAAGTCAAACTCCTGAAGGATAACAATCCATTTTGAGTATTTACCCCCCAATAACTGACGTGACAAGATGTACATCATCGGGTTGCCATCAGAAATCATCGTAGTCGTGTGCAATGAAATATAGTGACGGAATCGTTGGACAGCATGAACAACTGCCAAAGCAAGCTTCTCGACATAAGCATGTCGGGTTTCCGTGTCAAGTAAATTGCGACTGAGATAATGGACAACATGCTCGGTACCAGCATCATCATCTTGTACCAGGACCACGCCAATTGTGCTATTGGTGGTGGCCAAATAAAGAGTATAGTTGCGGTGATAATCAGGTGGACGCAATAAAGGAGCAGAGATAAGGAGCGCTTTGAGTTGCTCGAATAACTCTTATGCAGTGGCATCCAAAACAAAGGAGGTATCGCGCCTCAATAACCGTGTATATCCTTTAGCAATTTCAGCCTAGTTCGAAATAAAACGACGTAAAAAATTTTCTTTACCCTGCAAAATCTACAACTGCTACAAAGAAGCAGGAGGAGGGAGATTCAAAATGGCTTCAACTTTGAGGGGATCCAGACGGATGCCCTCCCTGGAGATGACAAACCCAAGAAGTATACTGGATTTGACGCAGAAGACACATTTATGTGGATTAAAATGGATACGGTAGTGTCGACAGCGAAGAAAAATTTTGCAGAGGTGATTTGGATGGTCATGGCACTTTGCTGAATGAGCTGGAAGGTCACCCAAGTAAGGCTGCAGAATGTGACAAATGTCATGAAATGCATAGGACATTGCACATTGGAAGGTAGCACTGACATTTTTGAGACTGAAAGGGAGCTTCTTATAGGCAAAGGTACCCCACGGGCAGATGAAGGTGGTTTTTTGTTGATCCGTAAGCGATATATTGATCTGGTTGTAACTAGAAAAGCCATCCATAAATGAGTAAATTTCACTCCCAGCACAATCATCAATGAGTTGGTCAATGAAAGGCATATGATAATTATCTTTGGGACAACGACGATTAATGTCGTCGTAGTCAACACAAACCCTAATAGTGACCTGCTTCTTGGTCACAAAGACAATATTGGAGACCCAATTAGTGAGCGGGATAGGGTAAATAAACCCAACTTTAACAAATTTTTCAACTTTGTGTTTAATAGTTGCAGCCTTTCGCAGGTGCATGGGGCATAAACATTGTTGAACAGGTTTGGCACTTGGATATGTAGGGATCTCATACACCATGATACTAGGATCAATTCTGGGCATCTCTTCATATGACCAAGCAAAATCGTCGGAGAATTCTCTGAAAAGATCAGTATAAAGTTGAATCTCCTCAGGAGTACAAGTTACTCCAATGTGTATATTCTTGACAATCCCTGGTTTGACATAGATGTCGATAGGCATCATTTGCGTAATGCTCCACATATTGCCTTCAGAGAAAACTTCATGGATTTTAATAGGCATCTGAAGGGATTGGGATGGGACACAAGAAGCAAACTGCTCAAGACAAGTAGTCATGGCCCCATGGCTAGGGAGAAACGAGGAGACATGGTGATGATCAAACTAAGGAGGCTCCTTAAAAGACAGAGTCTCGATAATCGCTTCATCACAAGGAAAGATTTCTTGTAACGGATCCAAAGAAGTGCTATATCTAAGCCAAGGGGATTGTACATATGCATTGAGAGCCCTGCTCAAAGGAGTAGGTTCATAAGATGAAGTCGATGTAGAAACAATTTCAACATAGTTTAGCTCGGCAGGACTCAACAACATGACATCACCCTAAGACTCTACCTGATCGACGGGAGGCAGGACCCATGGATCAGGATGGATAGAAATCATATTAATGGGAGTGGCATTGGGAGGTGGATGTGAAAAAACACCCATAAGGGTAGGATCTTTAAAAATTCTGGCACCCACACTCTCATATGGAACAGAGGTATGCTCTACAAAAGGCACGTTGCCATCGGAATAAGAAGAAGCGAAGAAGAACAATTGATCAACCGTGACAATTTTCCCTTAATGGGGAAAATGAAGTACATGAAATAAAGATGAAGTCGCATGTCATATGTCAAACTTCGTCCTAAGAGGAGGTTGTAAATCAAATTTGCATCGACAACTTCGACCTCAACTTCAATTGTCTTTCCTTCCAGAGTAATAGGGAAATGCAGGAGGATACCAAAAGGATAAGAATCCCTTCCATCGAAGGCTTCCAAGGTATTCAGAGACTGACTCAAGGTCAGGGAACCAATAGCCTTCCAACAAGAAACGGACATGATGCAAGTGGAGGCTCCCTCATCAATAATGGCATGATGAATATTTTTAGAGTTAATGATGACTTGAATGAGGAAAGCAATCTGATGAGGCAATCTCGGTACATGATTATTAAGGTCAAAAGTGATCAAATCTGAATCAGCTGGGTCAATGCCACCAATGGATGATAGTAGAGACTTCCTCTGGGAGGGGAAACTCTAGAGGACTTCCAACGCGGACATAGCCGAAGGAGCTTGGGCTAGGTCCTCAATAATGTTATAGTACTACGTGGCACGAGCGTTAGGGTTGTAAGAAGACTTCCGGAGCACTCCTTTGGGAGGAGGTCGAACGACCGACTCGGTACTAGGTTGCTCGATATGGAGGGGGCCAGTACTGGATGAAGGAACACTAGAGGGGATTTCAATTTCCTTCCTGGTGGGGGAGGGTGTTCTTTTGACCGAGTACTGATATGGATGGGAATCGTCCTAGCCATAAATACTTGAGAGCTGAAGGTGGAAGAAGACTGAGGTTGATTAGCCACCATTTGAGTCTATTGTGAGGCAAAAGGCTCTTTGAGCATAGCAGCAGTCCCAGGGGCACCTTTAAGCAAACGACTAACCTCAGACCGTCTAGGACACTCTTTAGTATATTGATCCTCGTCGCAAATGAGACAAGGGTACTTAGGTTAGCACTTGGGACCTTCCTCAGCTAGAGGCTAAGGAGGATCCTGTTTTGGTTGATCAGCTTTATTCTTTCCTTTACCATTTTTCTTACCTTTCAAAGTTTTATATGCCACAATGGACTGGACGACATTAACTTCAGAAGTTTTACCAGGATGGGATGGGGCCTGAGAATCATTTTCAATTAGAGCAGCAGACTTTTTCTTTCGCAGGGTTTGCGGAAGGCTTTTGGGAGGGTGAACTAACGGAACCAATGACACCATCAACAGATGGTGTTGACGAAGCCTTAGAAGTTCTGGGTCGCAGAGCATCGGGAAAATAATCATATAGTGTACCGGACTGGGAATAAACCAAGTCAAGATACTGAGCATGCACAATAGCTTGCTCTTTAGTAACACATGCCCCCATAGCAATATCTTGGGCTATCATATCAATGAATGAGGTTGTAAACCAGTTAGTCAGAAGCTGATTAGGGGACCAGAACTTTATCAAACGACAACACCTCCTCCATTCATGAATATGATCAAGGACATGTGTTTTCATGTCCTGTTTCAAAGATGTTAGGAGGTGTGTGCCTGTTTCATAATGAATCGACAATTGAAAATGAGTTAGGAATGCCATAGCAAGTGAGCTAAGTCCTGGAAAGTTCCACGAGCTAACGCAATATACCATTTCGTGGAAGAATCAGTGAGAGTCCGTTGGAAGAGATGGAGCCCGATAGAATCATCAAGCCATGAATTAGATGAAAACCATAGGTGATAGGTCATGACATGAGCTTGCGGATCTTTGCCAGATTTACCGTCGAATTTGGAACAGTCACCGGGGATCTTAGTCAGAACTGGTGGCCAATACGGATTATGAAGGATGGGATCACTTGTCAGTTTGGACACATCAGACAGTTACAAAGTCTCCAAGAAAGGTAATTGAGGATTGAAGGACATATGAGGCTGCGGATAAGAAATGGAATTAGAGTTCCATCCACCTCCTTGTTGCCCCCATTGATTTTTCCCAAATGGATTTTTCCCGTAAGTGTTTTGTCTGTAAGGGTTTTATCCATAGGGATTATAAGTGTAACCGGTCGGTTGAGCCGGGTTTGGACCACCAACAGCCCATTGATTACCAACCTAACTAGCAAGAACAGTATACAGCTACTGAAAATTCTGATAGTGATTGACCTGCGGCTATTGATAATTTTGATATGGGGCAGTTTGAGGCTGCCCCGGGGCTGCTGAAGGTTTTGAAGACCATATGGCGGCTGAGTTCCAAACTGTGCCTCAGGTCGAGGCTGCATTTGATAAGTGGGTTGGGTTTGAAAGCCAACTTGAGTTTGGAGACCAGGTTGGGTCTGGAGTCCAGACTGGGTCTGGAAACCTGGTGGAGCTTGAGAAACAACGAGCGTTTGAGTGCCCGGTTGAACAGGACCAGACGGATGTCCTTGGAGAAACTGAGGCTGACCCATCCGGCTAGACGGTCAACCTGTTTGAGACTGAGGTTGGCCCATTTGTCAAGAAGGTTGAGCTTGCTGGGTAATGGGTTGACCTTGTGGAACCGAAGGCTAGCCTGCTTGACCAAAGGGTTGAGCTAGTTGAACAGTAGGTTGGCCTTGTTGAATTTGAGGTTGGCCTACTTGTCTAGAGGGTTGACTAGGCTAGAAAGTAGGTTGGCCTTGTTGGATTTGAGGCTAACCTACTTGTCCAGAGGCGTGACATTGCTGGGCACCAAGTTGGCCTTATTAGATGTAAGGTTGAGCCTGTTGACCAGAAGGCTACCCAAAGTAAGTAAAAGAGGAACCGGTGAAGGCCGAAGGTTGTCCCTGTAAGGGTTGTCCTTGTGGGCTAGTGGGTTGCCCTGGATAAGGATGCCCTTGATACGGCTACCCGTAAGATGGCTGACCTTGATAGGGTGTACCTTGAAAAGCCAAAGGTTGTTCTTGGCCACCATGATAATCAATAGGGCCCCAAGCAATAGATAACCGGACTGAAACCTCAACTGCAGGCTGAGATGGGATGGATCCGGGGTGATAAATATGAGCTCCTCCAAGATCGTAATAATGGAATGGATTCTGTGGATCTGGATTCTAAAAAATGTACATGTACTGGTCATATGTCCACCTTGCTGGAATGGAACCAGAAGAAGGTGGAATACTACTGGTGGAGTTAACAACTCCAGATATCGACACTGAAGGACCACCACTAGTAGAACCAATTTAAGGTCCAGCAATAGTGGTGACCACTGAGGAGGCAGCGACGGCACTAACAGCGGGAATTGAAGAATCCATACAAATAGTAGGTATAGTTGAGACAAATGTGATAGTCACATTGTGAATCTGGGGTATAAAAGGTTCTGAGGTCGGAGCTATAGTACGGGACCACATGGAACTCGTAAGGGGAGACCGAGAACCTATGATATCTACCAAAGCATGGTAGCGTAAAGGCAATGTGATACCGAGAGGGGTAACACGGAAGGGTGAGGTTTCCATAGGTATAGGGATTTCGCCACTTGCCATAAAGGTTTCATCACTAGAGACGGGGTTCGTCTCATCCATGTCAGAAGAAGACATTGGGACCGAAACACCAGGAGGAGTAACGGGGAAGTCCTCTTCAGAAGGCTCCCAAATAGGGTTCCAATTGATGTCGTACAACTCCTCTTCCGGGGCATGAGAGTTAAGCGGTTGAATACTTGGAATAACAGGAAGGGTGTCAGTAACAATCGGTACCTCAAAAGTGACAGAAGATGCAGAGCCTTGATCACTTGGTACAGGAGACGAGATTGGTGATTCCGCCAGGATCATTTAACTGAAAAGTCCCAGGAAAAGATAAATGAGCAAGGAAAATAATCCTATGCAAACTAAAACATAGTCAAGATTTAACAAGGAAAATGTGAACGTGGCCGAATAAATTTTATGACACAGGAACAAAACTTGACCTTTTCATTTTTAAAGAGTCAAGAAAAGGACAAAAGATGACTCTAGTCGCCTTCGAATATTTAATGAGCCTGAAAGGACAAGTGCTCAGATGATCCTTTTCTTTTAAGGAGTCGAAAAGGAATGAAAGTGACTACTCTAGAGAACTAGGCAAAAGGTTCACCAGACAAACTGTAAAATTGCATATACACCTTGGTGATCAAATGAAAGAGAAATGACGAAGGACTTTTTGTATGGCAATGAATCTTCCCAAATGTTGTGTTCAGTGCGTTACAGTTCGTAAGGTGGCAGACACAGCTTCCTATGGATGTAGGATGATAACCTAGTGGGGTCTCCTGATATATACTCAATAGTACGGGGAGCACAAGTCCGTACTAGCAGCTATTGAGTCACAGAAGGAGGAATCACCCAACCTTAAGCAAAAACAATAGTGACTAGGTTTAATGACGCCAGAGCATGTCTCTAGCCTAGACCTCTAAATAATGTGCGTTAAGTTCCAATGCGTTGTTAAGTTCATTCAGTTGATTTTAGAGTTGATCTTGAATTAGGTTTCGGTTTTCAGGCCCTACCATATGTATGTCAAAAATCCCTAGGATGCAACTAAAATGAGTAAAGCATCAATTGTTTCGATGAACACCTACTTAAAGAAAGGTAGAGAGTTCATTCCCAAGTGAACACAAAACCAAGACAAGCTAATGCAAGCACTAAGAAACATAATGCATCAACACACTAATCCTACAGTGCATCGATACTACTAATGAAAGATTTAAAGTTGCTTTCCAATTTCTCAAAAAATGAAAATTTGCAATGCACATGTACTTTCACTTTCGTATACTAAATGAATGCAATCTCTTGAATTTTTTTTATTTTGAATTTAAAGAGACAAACAAGCAAGTGTCAACCTGATCAATCCAAACAATTGTGATCTATGCTTGGTAGTGAAGAAATTAAATCAATACAGGAAACTGATTCAATAATCAACACCAAAAATCAATCAGCAAGAAAACAAGCAGCAAAAAGTCTCAAGAAAATCAATAAGACAGTTGCAGATGAACCTTGGATAGACAAGTAACCCAAGAAAATGGTTGGAAAAACTTGAAAGAGCTAGGTCACGGGGCTAAAAAGACAATATTCATTCAAATGAAATCAAAGAGAAACAAGCCTTAACCAATGCAATCAAAACAAACTGATGAGAGATAGAAAACAGCAGGGGTTAAGCAAGATTGATGGTTTCAAGAGGCAAAGCTGTAAAAAAAACAACTTGCACAGGAATCATCGTGAGCTTATAACAAGCAACTTGTGATGATAAGCCAATCATCACAAGTGTAGAGACAACAACTGAGTGACATCATCGTAGGGGTACACCTATTTTCTGCGACTATCTGATTTCAGGAATAGTCACAACTATACGACAAGTAATCAGTGAGACACAGATTTACTAAAGAGGACAGGGTGACATCGTCATAGCTGTTAATCTGTCTTCAGTGATGAGTGTAAAAAGGGGAAAAGACAAGTGACAACACCTGAAAAAACACCAGGCTATCCTTCCAAACAGTAATGGGAATTCCCAGATTGACCCAGGTAATCCAAAAACTGAAGGTGCAACCCCAATGTTCAAGAGACACTAAATCAAAATACAAACCAAGAGTAAAAAAGAAGAAAACATACAAAGGACTCCCCAGTGGAGTCACCAACTTGTGAAGTAGGAAAGTGTTCCCTCTGCGGACAGAGGGAACCCCTCTAGCCCTAGAGTGGGTCTAGTCATAGTAAAACAAAACAACAATCGATTCCCTTAAATAGTCATCATTGGAGGCCTACCTCAAAACCGATATTTGGTGAAGCTTCTATTGCACCGCTCCAATTTCTGTTTCCTTCTCCTTAAGGAGTGATTGACTTGAAACACCACAAGAAAACAAAAAAGCACGTAACCAAGAACAACAATGATCTATTTACTTATAAAGTCAAGCAATTATAAGCTACCAAGTAAATTGTGCACAAGATATAGGAAATTGTTATTGATTGTATTAAAATAAATCAAGATCAAAGCTTACAACCGAGCCTTGACGTCGCAAGCCTTCTAAGAGGGTCCAGCCGGTATGTTCCTTCAAGCATTCACTCTCAAGAATGGGTCTCCCAAATGGGTAATATCTCTCTCTCTCACTGACAAACTCTAATGCAAGGCTAAAGCACTCCACAATCTCTTACCAAACTATCAGCAATTCCACACTTGTCAAACTCACACCAAAGCTATCTAATCTGCTTCAATCCAACTAGCAACCTATAACTAGGAACTAGCTAATCATAGCAATGGTGAGTGCTTTTATACGAGGAGGAGCCTCCATGAAATAAGGGAGAGGGAGCTTATCCTCAAGGGAGGTTTCATAAAAGGTGGAACTACCATCCGAGAGGAGGAAAGGGGAACCAATCTGACCCAACAACCAGCTCTAAAATCACC
The DNA here is from genome assembly GCA_031772625.1 of Pinus tabuliformis. Classification (NCBI taxonomy): domain Eukaryota; kingdom Viridiplantae; phylum Streptophyta; class Pinopsida; order Pinales; family Pinaceae; genus Pinus; species Pinus tabuliformis. The sequence goes on from CM062807.1 coordinate 878,048,067, forward strand.
AAGAACGCTGTCTGTTTGAACTAATTCGCCAAATCTTGATGGTCACAGGTCATAAAATAGGGTTTAGCGACGACATCACAAGGGAGAAATGCATTCAGACCAATCATTGCAATAAACATCTAGAAGACTTGCACCGAGCCCTAAAATTTGACTGTCGCAGGAAATAGGTGTACACCTGTGATGATGTCACAAAAATACAGTTCATGACAGGGAACTGTCGCACATTTTAAGGGTTTACTTGCGACGATGCATAAACTTAGGAAAAAAGGGTCAATCTTTAGCATTAGAGAGCACTTGCTCAATATTCTTGCATGAGTGGGAAGATATGGACATGTTTGTCTGATGTATGACATAGTGGAGGGACTAAGATGAGGTCAGTGACAAATTACTATGTAACACTAGGTCAGCCTCAAGTTGCAATTAAGTCTTCACAGACAATGTCTCATGAAGGAGAACCTATCATGACAGAATATGAGAAGATCTTTAAAAATACTTTCTTTGATATGGCTGAGATGGTTAAGGTCCTCTATGAAGAGAGGAATAGCAGACTACAAGGAGAAAGTTTCGAGCCTCCCAATGGAGAATGATCTTTAGGAGAAGGTAATGGAAAAGAAGTTAAAGGAAAAGGAAATAATGGGAATGGAGGAGAACATCCACTATCTCCACCATCTTCTTCATCTTCTTCTTTGAAAGCATCTTCAAACTCTTCCACCAATACCAGCGTTACTCATACTCATCACCATTCTTCAAAAGGGGTTGGTAAATCACCTTTTCTGAAGCTTGATGTTAAATTTGAGTTGCCTATGTACAATGGAGAAGTTAATGCAGAGAAGCTGGATAATTGGATTCATCAGTTGGAGATGTATTGTAGAATTCAAAACCTTTAAGAGGATGATATCAAGATTCAGTTGGCTCCATTGCGAATGGAGGGTGCAACAATTGTATGGTAAGCAACGACTTAATATGAGATCAAGAAACATGGTAAGATCTCTATTACTTGGTCTATATTCCTTGCTTCTATAAAAACACAGTTCTACCCTTTAGATCATATGAAAAGATCCATTATGAGTTGGCAAAATTTCAGACAGTTGAAAGGTCAAAATGTGCAAGAGTATACACAAGAGTTTAGGAAAAAAGCTCATATGCTAGGAGTAGACTTACAGTCACAAGATACCTTGTTGAAATACATAGGAGGGTTGCATAGCTATCTTTGACATACCATTATTATGTTCAGCCCCATCAATCTTGATGAGGTTTGTGTTCAAGCTACACGCCTCGAAGCAAGAGGGAAAAATATATAGGAAGAAGGTATGAAGAATCCATTTCAGAGTGTTGAAAAAGGGAATAAGTTTAAAGGAAAGCAGAAGAAAAATGCTTATTTTAAGAAAGAAGGGGAGACGCCCATGTACAAGAATTGTTCCAAGGAGGGACATGATGAAGCTTATTGTTGGAAGCTTCATCTAGAATTACAGCCAAAGAAATTCAACAATAAAGGCAAACAAAAGACCAATGTTGTTATGCAACAAGACTTGGGTTCAGACTCAGGGGATGAAACCAAAATTGTAGCCATAGTCACCAAAGGAAAATCTATGGCAAAAGAAAGAAAAGAGGTTAGCAAAGAGGCAGCCATAGAAAGTATTAGTGCAGCAAATAACTCTCATAGCATTTCAAATGAGGAAAACTGAATCGAGTTGTTCCATATCTGATTTATTTCAAAGCATACAAAAATTGATACATTGTTTGACAGTGGTTCGCACGCCAACCTAATTTCTACGGATTTGGTTAAGAAGATGAATCTGGAAACATGCCCCATCACAAATCGTATCCATTGGGTTGGATAACCAAGGATGCCAATTTTCAAGTCACACGGAAATGTGTTTTGAAGTTTCCAATCACCGACAATTTCATTGATGAAGTTGAATTAGACATTGTGCCATTGGATATCTCAGAAGTCTATATTTGTATGACAGGAAGGATGTTTTCCACAGATTTGAGAACAAATATCATTTGTTCAAAGACAGAGTGGAGTACATTGTGAGATCTCATCGCAAAAAGCTTAGTTTGTCTTTGGCAAGCACAGGTGAAATGAAACAAATGGTTAATTCTAGCAAGAGTCTCGTGCTTCTTATGACCAAACAGAAGAATGACTCAGACCAATAATCCTTTGCAAGCTGTGGTATGAAGCTAAAATCCGAATTGGTTGATGTGGTCAATCAATATGGGGACATGTTTCAAGAACCAAAGGAACTACCACTAAAAAGAGGAATTCAACATGAAATTGAGCTACAATAGGATTGTCCACTCCAAAACATTGGTATGTATCGTTTGTCAATTCTGGAAAGTTTAGAAAAAAAAATCTAAGAATTGTTAGATACAGGAGTAATTTGTCCTTCTACTTCGTGATGTGGTTCACCAATTGTATTAGTACCCAAGAAATATGGAACTTGGCACATGTTTGTAGATTATCGATCTTTAAATATTATCAAAATAAAGAATCGATACCCATTGCCCATATTAGATGACTTTTTAGATTAGTTGAAAAATGCAAAGTATTTTACTAAATTAGACTTGAGAATTGGATATCATCAAGTAAGAATAGGTGAGGAGGACATATGGAAGACTGATTTTAAAAACAAAGAGGGATTGTTTGAGTGGATGGTTATTCCTTGCGGTTTTTGTAATGCTCCAGCTACATTCATGAGAGTTTTGAATGATGTTTTAAGATCATTTCTTAATGATTTTGTAATTGTCTATTTATATGATATTTTGATATTCAGAAAATCATGATAAGTGCATGTCAAGAATGTTAGGAAAGTTTTGGATATCATGATAAAAGAAATGTTATTTCTACATATGTCTAAATGTGAATTCGGGAAAACTTCCTTAGTGTATTTGGGCCACATAGTTGGAGGAGGTGAGCTGAATATTGATCCATCCAAAGTTTAGGTCATTGTGAATTGTCCAATACCCAAATCAATTACAGAAGTAAGGAGTTTTCTAGGAGCAGCGCAATATTGGAGGAAGTTCATTTTCAATTTCTCCTCCATAGCAGCTCCACTACATGTGTTGACTAGCGTGAAGGTCGTCTTCTAGTGGGGAGGTAAACATCAAAAATAATTTTATGCTTTGAAACAAAATATCAGTTCAGCCCTAGTTTTAGCATTGCCAAATTCGAAACAACCCTTCGAAAAACACACAGATGCAAGTGACTACGCCATGGGTGCAGTTCTTTTACAGCATGGTAAGACCATTTCATTTCATTATGAGATTTTTAATGGTGTTGTTATAAACTATCCTACGTATAATAAAGAGCTTTACGCATTGGTACAAAGTGTGATGAAATGGAAGCATTATTTGATGGGAAAAGAAACCATTATTCACACTGATCATTAGCCTTTGCAATATCTGCAATCTCAAACCAAATTGTAGAAGTCAAGGCACTTTTGTTGGATGGGATTTTTACAGCAATTCCACTTGGTAATCGGGTACAAGAAAGGGATTTATAACAAAGCTACTGATATGCTTTCTAGACCAGTTGTAAATGTAGCCATTTTACTCGAGAATAATTATGTTTTTCCTGAAAGTTATGTTGAATAATATGCATAGGATGTTGTCTTTCGAGAGGTATATTTAAACTTGAGTCAAGGCCACCAAGTTGAGGAATTAGACTACCATGTACATAATAATCTGTTGTATCATTTGGGAAAACTTTGTGTTCCAGAAAGAGAGAGAGTGAATGTCACAAGGGAAACACACACTTCTCTTATTGCTAGACATTTCGGTGCAAGTAAACCAGTGGAAAATATCCAGAGGTATTTTTATTGGCCTCGTATGCTTGAAAGTGTGTCACATTTATAAGAGGTTGTTCATTGTGTGCAGTAGGTAAGACTAACAATGGGAAACTAGGACTGTACGCACCACTTCCAATGCCTTCAAGACCATGGGAAAGTGCTTCTATGGATTTTGTAGGAGGTCTTCCTTTCTCAAGGAAAGGCCGTGATTATTTGTATGTAGTTGTGGATAGGTTTAGCAAGATGTGCATATTAATGCATTGTAAAAATAAAATTACAACTGAACAAACAACTCATCTTTTCTTTCAGAATGTATGGGTTCATTTTGGATTGCCGACTTCTACTGTAAGTGGTCGTGATTCTCAATTTGTTGGGAATTTTTGGTAAATTTTATGAAACTTGATGGACACCAAGTTGAAGAAAAGTACATCCTTCCATCCGCAAATAGATGGTCAAACTAAAGTTGTAAATAGGACAATAATTCATTTGGTAAGAGGATATTGCACCAAACATCGTAAGTTGTGGGATGCATAGTTGCATTATATTCAGCATGCTTACAACTGAACAAAACACGCTTCTACTCTAACTTTTCCTTTTGAGGCATATCTTCGTTATTTTCCTAAATCACTTTTGGATTTCATCTTTGAGAAATATGTAGCTATATATGGAAATAGTGACATAGACAGGGTAAAGAAATTCATTGATAAAATTCAGTTGATTCACCAAATAGTTCAAGAACAACTAGAAACGAGTCAAGGCAAGTATAAGGCGAGGCACGATAAGCATCATGTGAATCATCAGTTTCAAGTAGGTGATTAATTTTTGCTATACATTAGAAAGGAAAGGCTTCAAGGTGAAGGTAAAAATATGAAACCAATTCGTTATGGTCCATTTAAAATTCTAGAAAAGATTGGCAATAATGCTTTCAAGCCTGATTTTCCTTCATTTATGCAAATCTATTATGTTGTTAATGTTCAAAATTTGAGATTGTATGAACCTCCTTTGATTGAAAATCAAGGAGAGAATGTTCAAATTCCTTGATATGCTTCAGCAAGATAGTATACTTGAGATAAGGACAAGGACAACTAAAAGAGGAAATATTGATTATCTTTGGGTGGGTCTCAAAGGTACACATCCATCAAAGGCTAAATGGATTGAAGTGGGGAAGGTGAGGGAATAGTACCCTCATCTGTTCAATAACTGAAAGTGATCCTTTTGGGGTCCAAAAGGCTTCTAGTGGGGAGGAGTGATTAGGTGCTCAGAATTATGCTCAAAAATCAAAGTGTCATAATCTTGTCAAACTTAGCTTCATATTGAATAGCTCATCATTTTGAATCCAATGGTGCAAACGACACTCAAATCCGAGTTCATATGAAGAAGTTAGAGCAAGTCAAAGTTCAAATTTGACTTGTCTACATGGCAGGATTGGGATGATGTGGCAAGGTCTTCAGCCTACAAGGAGTCACCAAGTGGTAGACCACCATTAGCCATCCCAAATAGCATATTGTAGTGGTAGGTGGAAAAGGTGTTTCAATTCATCACCCGGTAGGTTGGGTTGCGATGCGATCAAATTGTAATTGCAATCGGTGAAAGGGATCGACGAACAAGTATCGGCCCCTACACCGACGCGGTTTTGAATTTTGGATGTGATACATTATTGTGCTATAGTTTTATGTTTCGGCGAGTCCATGATATTGCATCACAAATGTTTCCCTGTGTTAAAAACCCCAGACGTGATAGTTCTGTATGTCATAGTTTAATATTCTGTCAGGTCCACCTATATCGCATCATAGTGTTCCACCGCTAAAACAAGACCTTATACCCACCTAAACTTTCCAATTGTGATTTGTGATAAGTCCGGCAGGATGTGGCCTGTGGTGTGGCAAAATTATTGCATGGTTAGCTGATTTTGGGGCTAATTTGTATTTTTCTGCCGATTTTGGAGCATTTTGTGAAAGAAGTAGTGGGAGAACTGGGAGAAGTCATAAATCCTTTAGTTCTTATCCAAATTTGATGCAAAAATGGTCAATGGTAGAATTTTTTGGTATTCTAAACTCACTGAGATAGGTTTCAAAGGCATCTAAGCATTGTAAACACACTTTTGATGTAATTTGAGCATAATAGAGGCACAAGCCACTGGAAGTTGGACCAAGGAGACGTAGCCCAGGAGGGGTGAACTCCTTGATCATGTGCTTGTTGTGTGTTATATTTTGATGTTCATTGTTGTTATATTGTTGTTGTTTAGTATATTCCCATGGGAATCTATTATTTGCAAAAGTTTTTGAATCCTTAAGCACTTGAAAAGAAAATGATAAGCATCTTGGGTTTATTTATGAATGGGGAGTTAGCACATCATTACTAATCTGCTACAATTCATATCAATGAAAGATATATTGGAGAAAATATTTGCACTATTAACGGAGTAAGAGTGAATAAAAATCAACAAAGACAAGCTAGAAGAAAACCATGACAAACTGAACTCGAGATTCATGATTCATAACTGGATCCAACATATTATGGGATCCATGTGTAGGATGGTCAATTGGAGGAATTGAGCTCTTGACGAGATATTGGAAAATCAAAATCCACCTCACACGAACGAAACATCACACAATATAGCTTAACTTATCAGAGAATCCTGGATGAACCGAAGTCTTGAGGTATCCTCAAGTTGCAATCATAAGCCTTTTGGACAGCATGGGATGGGAAGATGATAGACAACATTTAGACATGGTTGACGCATAAATAGTGATAAAAATAACTAAAATACATCATATGGATCTTCTATATCTATTTGTAGATCTTTTAAGATTTTCATAACATACAATTAGCCAGCTAACATACTCGGTAAATAGAACTTTACAGCATATGAAACTGATGCTAATATTTTTGGACCTTAGATTTTTATGAGAGAATTTGTGAATCATATTTGGAGAATGGCTCACTACGTTGGGTGGAAATCCCTCTATACGCAAGTGAGCCCCAAAATCTGGATGGACTCCCCTAAAGCCTAGGGTTACTTCTTACAAGGGAAAGCCCTGGAACTGGTGATTCAAGAAAGGTCACAAAGTGAACCTTTTCAGTTATAGTGGTTGGTTTGGGTTGGGGAGTATTATGTGGTTAGGCCACCCTTTTTCCACTTCCCATTTATTTTGTTTCCATTATCAGAAACAACTCCAAGAGAATTCACTGCTTTTTGGAAATTATCTTCCCGAAAAGTGCCTTTCTCATATACCACCAAGAACAATCCATCTCCCCTAGAGGGGAAGAGAGAGTGTTGCAATGGTGTGGGTCGATAATTTGTACAAATAATGTGACAAGGCTATTGGTGTATCCGCAGTGGCAAAACAACTAGATGCAAAGACATGTTATTTTACATGAATTTATATTTCTTCAATTACCAACACTAGCTCTTGTTAGGAAAAAAAGAGGAAAACTATTATGAGTGAGCTACAATAGTAGAATGTGAAAATCATTTCCACAACCATCATTATCACAGAGAAATTGATTTACTAGAATATTGGGACAAGAAACAATAAAGAGGAAAAATGAAGGCACTTCACAAGAGAAGCATCATGGCAAAAAGAACTTCAAAGAAAAAATGTAGACATTTGGAAAGTCTAAGGAGGATAAGACTATGCAGACAGATCTGCCCAAGGACAAGAACAAAGGTAAGGATATTTATTATTGGGTCTGTCGAGCCAATCACTGTGCTAAGAATTTTCCACTGAAGCAACAAAATGTTAATGTCGATTCATACCAAATGAATAAATAAAACTCCCATCAGTAGTCTCTTTAGAAACTAACAAAAATTGGAATTGGATCTTAACAACTTACCGACAAAACCTAGTACTTAAGCTGACAATGATGATGCTTACTTATCTCCTGGTATGTTGTACTAAGAGAAAAACCATGTCATACTAGGAGAAAAACCACATTAGTGTTGAGAAAAATATTATGATATTTAATAAACAAATAATTAATTGAAAAAAACAGATGAGATTTCTCTTAGAACGCTCCAAGATTCAAAAATCACAGAAAAATATTGAACAACTATAAAATATTAAGGACATGTTATGTAGGGGATAATTGAAATAAAATAATAAAAATAAATAACATGACAATTAAAAATTAGATATACATGTAAAAATTTCATGCACCTGGACCTCATGCAGTTATATGAACCCCACATGCTAGCTTACATGAACCCCACATGCCAGCTTACATCAACCCCACATACCAGATTACATGCACTCCATAATGTAAGCTCACCTAAACCATCTTCCAAGCTCATTTTCTCACAATTTATAAGAAGATTTAAAGTAGTTTTGTCACAAAGTAGAAGGCCAGATGAAGCAGCTCTATCATAGGTTAAAATGTTGAAGAGTCCACAATGTCAAAGCTGGAGGAAACAATGGGTATTAGCATGCATAAATACAACGTGAAAGGGCATCAAGGCCTTCGGTCAAGACTCAAGTAGGTGGGTTTTCACATTGTGCCTTGATGGCCAAAAATAGATGTAGATGGATAATGTATACAAATGTAAATGAATTTATCTTTTCTTCTAAATGGTCAGCTCTTCCCCCGGATGCGGGTGACATGATGGTCAAAAACGAGGCGCCACATGGAAACCATGTGCGGCCCCAAGCCTAAGACAAGCATTAACTGCAATCCACCGCCATGGATCTTAAGCATGGGTTCAGGTGTGATCAGGGACGGCAATTCATTGCACTGTCCAGGGTTCAAGTGCGAATTCAGAGTGCAGTTATGGCATGCAGAGTTCGACGAACAGAGGAGGAGCATAAGAATGGTGAGGGGATGGAATGTAATGTGCTGGGTCGTGCTCAGAATCCGGAATTGGGTCTATGGTTTAGGGAGTGTGCATCTACTTGGTCGATGGTTCACAGAGCTAGTGCTCTCGTCGCTCCTCTGTCAATTGACTGCGGCATCAGGTCTGCAAGGGTGGGTGAAGGGCGTTTCAATCTCCCCAATTCCTCCTATCCTGCTCTGTTTCTTCCCCCTGCTATCTGTGGAAATATGGTCAGGCCTCGACAGCGCCTTCTCAGCCGTCGAGGATCTAGCAGAGGCGGGTCTTCTCGTCCCTCAGTTGCAACTCCCCAATCCCGCTGCTGTCGATGTCGCTGCCATCAAGTTGTAGAAGCCCATCCCATCCAATCGAGCCAATTCCTGGACTCCAGCAGTCCAGATTCGGATTCGGCTCCACTACCTGCGTTTGGCACTGTCGTCTTCTCCTTCAGCAGTTCCCAAGGAAATTCTCGCATCAACGCCCATGTCTCGGTCCTTTTCCTTGAAGAACCGAAGGATGAGGGCGAGGAACAACCCAGCACGAAGATGCACCAGGCAGGAAGCTCAAGGGACGTTGAGGGTTCTTCAGAGGTTGGCCCAGAGCATGCTGTCATTCCACCTCCGACTCAGGCAGCGCCTTCTCCAGTGAGGGACAAGACAGCATGGGACTCTCTCCCGGAAGGATGTGGTTGGCATAGGATCATCGAGGAGGAGCCAGACGAATAGTCATCCGTTCGCTTAGCATCACCTATTCAGACGCTGCTCAGGTCCTCCCATGATTTTCTATGTTTGCTACAATGGCTTACTGTATGTTTTTGATGTTTCTATATGGTTCGAAAGAAATCTCGCTCAATGTTTTTCAATGCCCCTGCGAGGGATCCTAATGAAGGTCTCTTTTTTCTTTTCTGAGCCCCTGCGTGGGATGTCAATTTTTGCTCTTACAGCACCTCAGTGGTTTAACACCCCTGCGCGGGTGATTTGTCTCAGTGGCGGTGCCCCTGCGCGGGTGATTTGTCTCAGTGGCGGTGCCCCTGCGTGGGCTGCTTTTTCTGATTACTTTCAGTCCAAAGTGCCATCCATGGCCTTTGGCAGTATGACCCCATGACTGTAACTGTTTTCCTGTTTATGTATATAATAGAATAGCATAGTCTTAACGAGAAAAAAAAAATGGTCAGCTCTTCTAAATAATGATACCCAATACCAAAACATGATTGGATTCAGCTCAAAGCCAGCCTAGATTTTTGACAAGGCATTGGAATCCTTGGTCATGTAGATACATAATATCCCTAGCATAGTTGGGCCAATTGCGAAAATCTCCATAAAATGCAAGAACTTTGGACCTCTAGGCCTGAAAAGGCATCCTATGAGAAGAGTCACATAGGGCTACACATGTAGAGAAAAGAATTGACAACACCACAAGTCGATAGTGTTGCTCGATGTTCTGCATCCTTTGTTTCTCAATGTGATTCATTATTTTTCAGCTTAAACAATGTTACATAACAAAATACATGGATCCTTCCATAGAAATGATCAACCTTTACAAGTACCATACTTGGAACTAGATATGCTTCAATCGGCGATAAAAAGAAGCTGACTCTATGTCCTATGATACTACTATAGATGCTCTCACTTTTGCTAAAGTTGTTGAAGCTTTATTTGTTATTGTTGCCCTTGCTTCTTCCTCTACAACCATTGGATAAACTTCAACCATAAAAGATATTTATCTTATAGGTAAGATTCTAGTAAGCCCACTTCTCAATTGGATGAGGCTATTTTCTTTTGCTTTGGTAACAACCTTTTACCGTACTATTTCCTTTGAAAGCGTCATCCTATCTATTTCTTTATAACTTCGACTGGACCATTTTCTTCGTGGAGGATTATTAGCCTAACAAACCTAGTGATAGAAGTAGTGCAAGGTGGACCCATTTCAATATGGTTCGAGTAGCCCACTTTGTTTGGCAACAAATAAATGGATGTAACAAGTAAGAAAGGTACCAAATATTTTATATTTATTGAAATTGGCCAGCTAACATCTTATGTTCATGGCTACCTAATGTCTCATGTTCTTGGTGATGGCTTCAGCATAACAGAAAAACAGAAAGGGGGAGTAGGGAGGCGATCGAACCTATCTAGTATCAATAGCATGGCTCCATCCACTAAGGAATCATCATTCCCTCTAAGAAATAGGGTGAAAAGAGCTATGGAATATTGGATCCAGGGCTGGAATTCTTTGGTTCTGCGGGGTTCTATGACAACAACATGCACCCATCTCGCTCACCAAAGAAACAACAACACAAAAACATGCACACAACCATTTGGCCCTCGGCCATCTAACCACCATCTAGCCCTTTTCTATATATCTATATAGTCAGTGTTTCCATGACTATAGGGTATCATTTAATATTTTTGAACTAATGCTAGCATTAGTTTGCAGTTAGCCAATATGAATGAAGTAGATGCAATCAGTTAGAAAAGACGAATGATCTATACATATATATATATATATATATATATATATATATATATATATATATATATATATATATATATATATGTATGTATATATATATAAGGAAAAACATGGGTATAGCCTCTTCGCCTCAAGAAGAGGCCAAACAAAAATATCAATTTATTTTACAGACCCTAAAAAACACTCTCAAAATTTGATTGGTTGCTCGATGGTCAATGAACGACATACATGAAAAACTTGGTGAGAACTTTAAGTTAATATTCACACGAATTAATGCTAAAAACAAAGTTGAATTACTATAGTCCCATGCCACATATGGCAGGGACTAATAAGGAAAAAAACAAATTTGATCATCCTATGTTATCTTGGACCCAAATTAGCATTCACAAGAAGAAAGGAAAGTAGAAGCACGATATCTTTCGAGGACAAGAAGTTATAAACTACATCAGTATCAGTTCATGTTCTACAATGACTAATCACTCTTTGTAAGTTTTAATTTTTATTTTTTTCTAGTATGCATTTTATTTAGAATTTGATAAATATTTTTAGAATTATAAGTTTGACGGTACAATTTTTATAATTACTGTATTTGGGTGTTTTTAATGAAATTAAATTCATTTATATATTTTTTTTTGGTTTGTAAATTTGTGTGAGTCTTTAGATGATTATGTGCTTAACATTTGGCTTGAGAAACTGCAAAGCATGGACATCTAAGCCTTCAAAATTACCCAACATCTAAGTCATCAAAATCACCCAATATTTCTAAAAATCACTCAATGATCTCACGTGTCTACACCACACCAACCCTTAACGTGGCTGGATTTTTTCCTATGGAGTTCTGATTCAGTGGCCTTCACATCACTGGGTGTCCTAACATTACACTAGATCACCATGTGTTTTATGCCCTTTGGGCTAAATTCATTGATACATTTTAGAATATAGTTTTAAATATAAAAAATAGAATTTTATTCAAATAAAATAAATTATTATATTTTTACTTTTATTTTTATTTTTCTTCTAATCAGGTTAACTTAAAAGAGATCTATCTCCAATGTTACATAGAAAAAACTATTTATCTATCAATGATTGTGTGAAACTCAATCTAACTTGGACACCCCTTAGGATTGTTAGAAATTTTACAAGGGCCAGGAGAGGAGTCTTCTTCGAAAAATCAATTGTGGAGGTCAAATCTCTAGTTGTCACAAGCAAATTGCAACTAGACAAAGACTTAAAAACACAGTAATTTACTCACGGAAAAAAAGAATAAAAACAGAATGGTTGAGGTAAGGCTAGTCGTGAAAGTTTAAAACCAAGTCACAACAAAATATACTTTGGATTATATTGCAAACATAGGAAAATGCATTCACATGATAAATTGGACGTTGCAACTCCAAGTAAAACACAAAATCTTACTATGATTTATGCTTCACCAAGGGCTCTGGAGTAACACAAAGTAAAACACAGTAACTAGTGTTTTCATGTGGCCACGACAATTTTCTCCATGATTTTCTCTTCACCTCTCAGACTTAAACCCTCGAATCTCTCCTAATAATGCAAATGGCTTTTAAATTCATACTTATCAAAACATACAACTTTGACTCATTAATACATAACTAATCAAAATATTAAAACACAATATGGGAAATTTTACATAATAAATGATTTCCTGAACTTGGAGGTGTTGTGGAGTGTAGATAGTAGTCGCGGAGTGAATGTTTTCCCATACATATTTACCAAACTTCATTTAATTTCCATTTTCTATTAAATTATTGATGTGTGTTATGGAATGGTCTGATGTGTTGTGGAATGGGGAACTCATACTCTTGCTCGAAACTTCTATTCTTCAGCCTATGAACAAATGTGCAACCTACAAAAAATTCCATCTGACAAGTATGGCTAATGTCAGTTTGTTTAACGCGGTGGGTGGTTGGCATTAATTTTCCAACACCCCACATTAATCACAATTGCTGCCATTGACCATTCCCAAACAGTTTCCGAGATAAACAAATTTTCATGTGCCAATGGCTTTGTGAAAATATCAGCAAATTGTTCTTGTCACCAGCAATGCTGCAACACAATTTCACCATTGTTAATCAAATCTCTAATAAAATGATATTTAACATCAATGTGCTTGGTCCTCTTGTGAAATACGTAATTCTTTGACAATGAAATTGTAGAAGTGTTGCCGCATAAAATAATTGTTGTTCCCTCTTGGTTGTGGAAAAGATCCCTAAACATCCTTGTCATCCAAACTTCTTGACACTATATTATTGTTGCATCGACATATTCAGTTTCTTCTATTGACAATGACACTATTGTTTTTTTATTTTGAGGAAAAACCTGTGAACAGTTTTGAAACCAACGTTTCGGACTAGCTTAGTGAGTCCATCATCAGGGCAATGAGATTTGTTTTTGAGAAGAGAGAGCGTGAAATTACGGAGCTTATTAATAGTTATTTGAAAAATATTGTTGTTGTCTTCATTTGTAGTCGGCTTATAAATGATAAATTAATTAATACTTATTTAATTTATTTATTTAGATAGGTATTTATTATATTTATTATATATTATTATTATTTATTTATTTAGTTTTAATTTTATTATATTATATATATATATATATATATATATATATATATATATATAATTTAAATTTCAAATAAAATAAATCTATTATTCATTTATTATTATTATTATTATTATTATTATTTATTTATTTTATTTGAAATATATATTATTTGTTTAAGATGCTAACTATCTGTTAATTGTTTTACAGGAATGTATGATTTTAAAGATTAATTTTGAAAATTTATGTTAACTAATTTGCTATGTGATTAAATTATTATTTAAAGGATTAGATAGGGAGTTAGCTATGATAGGTTATGTTTATCAATTTTAATTAATTAAATAATTTTGTTTTTTCTCCTTAATATTGATGTTTACTTATTTAATTATTTTCATTTCATATATTAATTTATTTATTTTTAATGAATGTGTGTAAATTTATGATTATTTGAAATTTATATTATATGTTTAAGATCAAATTTATGTTAGTTAATTTATTATGTGATTAACTTATTATTTAAAGGATTAGTAAATCTATGTTTATTAGAAATTTAAATTATTAGTTTAAGATCCTAACTGTATGTTAATTGTGTTACATGCATGTATATAATTTTAAAGATTAGTTTTGAAATTTTATGTTAACTAATTTATTATGTGATTAGATTATTATTTAAAGGATTAGATAGGTAGTTAGCTATGATAGGCTATATTTATCAATTTTAATTAATTAAATAATTTTGTATTATTTTCTTAAAATTGATATTTATTATTTATATATTTTTATTCTATTTATCGAATTATTTATTTATAATGTGTGTAAATCTATGTTTATTGCTTTTTTATTTTATTTAATAGGGGTTTCGAGGTGTCACATAAATTTAGTCCATCATCTCTATTCATATTATGGAGGATTTTTCGATTTCAATTGCTTTTTTTACCCTTCTTTTTAAATAATGGTCTTCCTTATGAATTAATTTTGCTTGTTCCATGCAAATATAATGTGAGGAGGAACAAGCATGCTCAGCTAGCCCAGATTTTTCTGACCTATTTCTTGAAATGTCATTAATACGCTCTTTTAGCCTAATGCCAAAGGATCTCCCTGTTTCACCTATATATACTTTGCCACAAGAGCAAGGAATTGAGTATACTCCTTTGTGATTTTTTGGGTCAATTAGGTCCTTGGCAGAATCTAGCATGTTTTTGATGGTGTTAGTGGATGTGAAGGCAACTATAATGTTATGCTTGGTGAGAATTCTAGAGATTTTGTCAGTGGTTCCTTCAATATAGGGTAAGGAGATTCTAGGGTTTTCCAGAGTTTTCCTTTTTTGGGTATTAGTTGTGGATTCTTTAAATGACACTATTGGCTGCTTCTTGGAGGCCCATGAAATGGCTCCAGAACCCAAATGAAAAACATATCTCGGCGTGCTCTTTCTGTCATCGACACTTCCTACTCAATCACTGTTGGTGTAACCAACCAACCTAAAATCATTTGTAGTAGTGTATAAAATACAATATTGTTTTGTCCCATTGACATACCTCAGAATCTATTTCACTACTTGCCAATGTGTTTCCTTCAGTGTCTCCATGAACCTTGACACCAAAATCACATCATACATTATATCCAGCCTAGTAGCGGTCAAATACATCAAGCTACCTATCATACTTTTGTATAATGATGGATTGACATTATTGTTGCAATCTTCTTTTCTTAACTTCAAACCCATGATAGTTGGAGTTGGTCTGGGCTTGTTGTTCTACATATTAAACCTCTCTAAAATGCCTGCTACATACTTTTCTTGGGAAATAAAAATACCATTTTATGTTTGCTTCACTTCTATGCCCAAAAAATATCTTAACAACCCCAATTCAGTTACTTCAAATTCACTTTTCATGACTTCTTTGAACTCAACGAGAAGGGAATCATCACTTTCTGTAAAAATTGAATTATGTACATATAAGACAACAATAAGAAGCTTACCATAACTCTCTTTGATGTAAAGAGTAGGCTCTCTATCACATTTTTTGAAGCCATTGTCCAATAAGTAAGCATCTCTCCTGCTACACCATGCACGTGATGCTTGTTTCAACCCATAAAGAGATTTCCTCAACCCATACACATTGTCTTCTTGGCCTTCTACCTCATAACCAGGTGGTTGCACAACATACACTTCCTCTTTCAGCACTCCATTCAAGAGCGCTGATTTTATGTCCATTTGATACATTTTCCATTTATGTTGTAGAATAATCGACACGACTATATGCACTGTCTCCATCCTCGTGACTGGTGCAAATGTCTCTGCATAATATCTGCCATGCTACTACTTGTATCCTTTGACAACTAGCCTTGATTTATGCCTTTCAATCTTCCCCTCAATGTTGCTTTTGGTCTTATAGACCCACTTCACTCCAATGCCTTCTTTTCCTTATAGAAGGTTCACTAACTCCCATGTGTCATGCTTTTCTATTGCTTCTATTTCTTCCTCCATTTCCGCAACCCATTTTTCATCTTTAACTACATATTCAAAATGGATTCGGTCATCTACATGACAAAATAATGCAAATAGGGAATTCATACGAGTGCTACTATCAACTTCATCTTGCTCATAAATTTCATTTAAATTTCTGAATTTTGGTCTTCTTATGCTTGCAGAAGAATGGCTTGACATGTCACTTGGTGTTGTGCTTTGTAGTGTGCCTGGAGAAGCACTTGCTTAACTGCGTGACGATGTCCTATTATTTGTTGAAGGTGTTACTTCCTACCTACTTTGTTGTGCTTGAATAGGAGTAGAGGGAGTCATTGTTGAGGAATTGTTTGTTGTTGTCAATTCCTCTTTGTCCTCATGTGGTATACATGCTTCTACATTGACTGTCTTGCCTAAACTTCCATCCCATGCTTCCTTTTCTATGAAATGCACATCTTTGTTGATTATGACCTTCTTGGTTGATGGATTGTAGAGCTTGTATGCCTTGGATTCATCCCTATATCCAACAAATATGCATTTCTCCCCCTTTTTTTCCAACTTCTTCCTCAACTCACCCGGGACATGTGCATATGCCACACATCCAAACACTCTCTTGAGAGTGACACCATGCTTTCCTCCACTGCATGCCTCTTTAGGAACTACATTCTTGACACTTTTGGATGAACACCAATTCATGATATATGTTGCACAAGAGACAACTTCAGCCCAATAATCATTTGGAAAATGTTTTGTATTCAACACACTCCTTGCCATTTCCATAATGGTCCTATTCTTCCTTTCTGCTACACTATTTTGTTGAGGTGTATACCTCGTGTAAATTGCTTGTGAATTCCATGCTCCCTGCAAGAACAAAGGAACTCATTTGAGATGTATTTGCCACCTGTGTCAGTCCTCAAGACTTTGACGTAGTGTCCACATTGCTTCTCAACAAGAGCCCTGTACTAACAGAAGTGCTCAAACACTTCAATTTTCTATTTTAGGAAGTAGACTCATGTCTTCCTTGTATAATCATCTATGAAATTCAAAAAATAATGGTGGCTACCAATTGATGGTGTCTCTAGGTCCACATAAATCTGAATGGACAATATCCTAAGGTGCCTTTTCCGTTATTGACTTTCCTATTGGAAATGTCTCTCTATGTTGTTTGCCCAAGATACATCCTTCACATAGGTTGTCTGGTTTTTCTATGTGTGACAATCCCTTCACCATGCCTTTCCTATGCAGCAAATTCAAACCTCCAAATGTGACATGACCAAATCTCAAATGCCATAACCAATTTTCATATTTGGCATTTTCTTGATAGTTTACTTGTGTGACAACTACATCTTTTCTTCCATCCTTTTGTGATTTCATTGATAGTTGTTTTTGTGCACCTTCTTCCTTCAAATCTAATTTTATATTTAAGGGAAAGATTCTATTGTTTATCATCTAAACTTTTACGATCAACTATCGCCTTGGAGGCTTATCCAAAATTGTGCACTCATCATTTTTGAAAAATACATTGTATCCCTTTTGCATGAGTTGTCCAATGCTTATCAACTTATGCTTTAGACCACGGACAAAATAAACATCTGACATGTATTTCATCTCCCCCTTCTTTGTTAGAATATTGACTCTACCTTTTCCCATCACGGAGACTTTACTATCAGTCCCTAATATCACTTCATATTTCACACTTTCACCTAGATTGGAAAACATTTCTATGTTCCCTATCATGTGGTTGCTACACCCTGAATCTAGAAACCATACATCACTTTGTTTTCCTTGTGCTACATTACAAGCTAAATACATGCTATCATGGTTCTAATTTTCCTTTGTGAAATTTACACTTGGTTTGTTACTTGTGTCATATTGCTTCTTTCTACATTCATTTGCATAATGACCATACTTCTTACAACAATGACATTGAACTTGAGATTTAGCATACCTTTCACCTTGTGCTTGATTTTGGCTTGGGCTTTCACTTGGATTTTGATTGCTACCCCTTCCACTTGAGCTTCAAGGGTTGCCTCTTCGACCTCTTTGTGGGCCTCTTCCTCTTGCTCTAGCATTTGGTCTTCCTTTACCACTACCTTGAACAAATGAAACTTGTGTCTTGAAGGCATGCTCCAATGAGGAGTTTGTTGCTCTATTCAGTCTATGTTCATGAGAAATCAGTGATACATGAAGCTCATCCACTCAAAACTGTGAGAGATCATTTGTCTCTTGTATGGCCATAACAATGGTATCAAACCTTGTTGGCAGACTTCTCAAAATTTTCCCAACTATTCTCCTTTCTTCAAGTGTCTCACCATGAGACCTAGTTTGAGTAACGAGTCCAATTACATGCGTTAAAAATGAGTCTACATTCTCAGACTCTTTCATACAAATAGTCTCAAAATATCTCCTTAGCATTTGTAGCTTTGTTGTCTTTACCTTCACCATGCCTTGGTAGATTGTCTGGAGGGTGTCCGAGGGTTGCTTGGACTTTGTTGTTGCTGCAATCCTTGGGAAAAAACTTTCACAGACTTCTTGACAGATATAGAAGAGGGCTTTTGCATCCTTCTTCCTATTGTCCCTCAACAAATCCCTTTCTAGTTGTGTCAAGGCATTGTATATTGTTGCATCTGTTGGTTCTTAAAAACCATTCTCCACCAAATCCCAAATGTCTTGAGAAGAAAACAGAGCCTTGATTGTTATAGCCTAGTATTCATAATTTTTGCATTAAACTGAAGTATGTGAGGATTAGTCAAGCTTGTGCTTGATGTTGCCATTTCTGAGTGTAAAAAAAACTTTCTCTTTGCCACTCCAAAAAAAGTCGTCAAAACAATTTGATTTTTAACTCCTAGTAGAAACACTTGTTCTTACACTAACAGAGTTTAACACGCTCTGATATACTATGTTAAAAATTTTAAGGGGCACGGGAGAGGAGTCTCCTTCGAAAAATCAGTTGCCAAGGTGAAATCTCCACTTGTGGCAAGAAATACACTCCAAAAAAAAGTCGTCAAAACAATTTGATTTTTAACTCCTAGTAAAAACACTTGTTCTTACACTAACAGAGTTTAACACGCTCTGATATACTATGTTAGAAATTTTAAGGGGCACAGGAGAGGAGTCTCCTTCGAAAAATCAGTTGCCGAGGTCAAATCTCCACTTGTGGCAAGCAAATCACAACTAGACAAAGACTTAAAAACACACTAATACACATTAATTTACTCACGGAAAAACAGAATACAAACAAAATGGTTGACATAGGCTTAAACACACAATAATTTACTCACGGCAAAACAGAGTAAAAATAGGCAAGCAAATCACAACTGGACAAAGACTTAAAAACACACTAATACACAATAATTTACTCACAAAAAACAGAATACAAAGAAAATGGTGGAAAGAGGGTTAAACACACAGTAATTTATTCATGGCAAAATAGAGTAAAAACAAAATGGTTGCAGTAAAGTTAATCGTGAAAGCTTAAAACCAAGTCACAACAAAACATACTTCAAATTATATTTCAAAACATAGGAAAACACATTCCCATGATATATTGGAGGCTGAAGCTCCAAGTAAAACACAAAATCTCACTATTGTTTATGCTTCACCAAGGGTTGAAGAGTAACACACTAGTAACCACTATTTTCACTCTCCCAACACAATTTGCTCCACAATTTTCTCTTCACCTCTCACACTTGGAAATGACCTTTAGATTCATACTTATCAACACATACAACTTTGACTCATTAATACATAACTCATCAAAACATTAAAACATTAAAACACAGTATAAACGATTTTACATAATAAATGATTTTGTGAACTTAGAGGTGTTGTGATTTTGTGAACTTAGAGGTGTTGTGGAGTGTAGATAACAATAGCTGAGTAAATATTTGCCTATAAGTATTTAGGAAACTTCATTAAATTTCCATTTGCTCTTAAATGCTTGATGTGTGTGGCGAAATGATATATGTGTTGCCGACCGGGGGAACTCGTCGTCATGATCAGAGCTTCTCTCCAGCAAACAAATCCGCAACTTACCAAAAAAATCCATGTGACAAGTATGACTATTGTTAGTGTATTTAAAGAGGTGATAAGGATTAATTTTCCAAAAAAAATTAATTTAATCTTCTCAAAAATGGTTCTCATCTTCAAACTCTACCATAAATTTTGTATCGTTTCACATTCTGCTAGTAAGCCACTGTCGGCGATTCCGTCGACGTTTGTTGTGTCCTTATTTCATGTCATTCCCTTATCGCCTGTCAAATGCATCTTTGAACGATGTGAGGATACCATGCGAGTGCTCATCTATCGCTTCGCCAAGATGTATTGGCTACCAGTCAGGTGGGCCGCTGGTTCGGTCCAACTAAAGCTGAGAAACGGATAGAGGCGTATCAACTATATGCCCTTCAATGTGGGCGCACCACGCATCGAATCACATGTAGAATTTTTTAATAGTACGGCCTTACTTTTTTGAACATGATAGATTTGTCGATTTATTTCACTGGCTTCTGCAAATTGTGTGTATAAATATCCGTCCGCCCTTTTCATCGTTCCAAATTGACAACTTATTCCAATGCTCTGGGATTCATGAGTTGTTCGATCTTATCCAGTGATAGAGGTAGTTCGGAAGAAATTTGTGTAGGCTCTTGCATGTACAGACGGAGAGTGTTACTCAGCCAAGAATGACTTGCCCGCATACTCTTGTGGACTATTGTTCATCATACGCATTACAGTCTTGTGAGCAAGTTGTTCTTGGCATAGCATCCCTCTCCTCTTTTCATGTCAGGCCCTGCACGACGACGGCGTCGCGTTCACAGATGAGAAGGGTCTATAATTGATGGAAAAGCGGTTCTGGTTTTTCATGCTCGTTTGGACCGATTCCTTCGTGGCAGTGGATTTGTGGCGTTCGGTTGGTTTATGTACCCCGTGTTTGCATGGATCTATACTGGCTGGAAATATATTTCTATATTTGAATATGCGGAAATGCTAACAATATTGTCTGACAGTATGGTGCAGAAAACGTTTTCAGTGACTCAAATGTTTGAAAATTTATCTTACATTTTCTAGCCCAGCAGGCATTTAGCCTTCGATATTGCATATTCAATCTAATAGGATAGATATTTCTGCAGATTTTCTGAGTTCATCTCTATCCATCGATACCAACACTCATTTGATTCGATCTATTTTTACATTTGTTTCTATAATTATATGACCATTTTGCTCATCGACAGGTATGCATATAACTAATACAATTACAATGCGGGAGATTGATGTGTATAACTAATACAATTACAGTACGGAAAGTTGATGTGTAAGATAGGAATGGAATTAGATGGGACAATTTATCGATACCAACACTCATTTAATTTGATCTATTTAGATATTTTTCTATATTTATATAGGCATTTTGCTCATCGACATCTATATAGATATATAACTAATTCAAGCACAATGGGAGAGATTGATGTGTATAACTAGTACAATTATGGGAAGGTTGATGTGTAGAATATGAATGGAATTTGATGGACAATTGGTCAAGCTTATATCGATTTCAGATTTAACTATTCAAGAGACATGGACGAAATATTAAATCCGCCATTGATATGAAGATACTCATAATTTGCCCATCAAGTGTAATTTAACGTTTCAAAAACCAGCCATTAATATCTTTTAATTGAAACTCAAAAACAGATAAAGAAGGTTGTTAAACCTTGAGATTTGATGGACGATGTCGTTTCGAAATTCAACACTGTGACCACGTCATCATCTTCCTCGCACGTTAGTCGAACCGGACACCCTCAATGGTCCGGATCACCACAAACGCACTCCGATATATTCATATTAAATGTTGAATTTACTAAATTTACCAACTTCTCAGAAGGTATCATTTTGTTCGTTTATTTTATTTATTTATTTATGCTATTTCATTACTTTTTAAATGACTTTGATGTAAAACATAAAACCTACATGACATATAAATATAAGTAAAACACAGGTAAGTGTAAAATTCTCTCTTCTCCTTTCGCGTGCAAATAATTTTTAGATTAGTTCGTGTTTGTATCAACCTTGGTTCCTTAACTTGTCATTGCGATTTTAAGTGAAAAACGAAATTTTGAGATTATGTCATGACTTTGTCAAAGGGTTGCAGGATATCAACCTCTGTAGCATCATAACGTTATATTAAATGTAGTGGCCTTCCAAAGGTGTATGGCATTTTGGTGTAATGAACCTTATTTGAAGTGATAAGGTTTTAGTGTTCTAGCTTGCTCTTATGTGTTAAGAGTCATAAAAAATACTATTTTGTAATCTATCTGATGCAGGAGCATCCATCTCAGGCACCATGAGAGGGTGTCGGTCTGTGTCAGGTTGAAAAGTTGAGTTAATATTTTATTTGTTTTTTATGATTAGTTTGTCAGAATAGGAGGTAGGATTTTTGTTTTTATCTGAATCTCTCAATTAGTCAAAGGTAGTTTGATCGGTTAGGGTTATTTACTTGTCTGCTTCTAATAAAACATGGATTAATAATTGTCCTGTTATTCTAAAAGGAAAAGACAAATGTGTCGAAAAGGAAAATCTTGTCATAAAGACAGAAACGAATGCTTAATAGCTCTGTAACTATAAGGTCTATAACTGAAAAGTAACTATGCAGTTTCATTAACTGTAAACAAAAACATATAAATGTAACAGTGAAAGTCATGTATGGGGTTAAGCACTTCTTGCACTCGAATAATAACAATAACAGTGAAATCAATTTAGTCCATCTGTGTGTCCTACTATATTTTATTATGCTTTCTAAGTAATGAGCATCTGAATAGAGAACATACTGTTCACGGACCATTGTGTTTAATTCTCTTTGTTTTTCCTGAGAAAAAGAACTAGACCTAACAGCGAGATAGAAGAGCAGAAGCCAGAACGACGGCTTACATTTCCATTGAAGCAAACAGCGAAGGCAGAAAAGGAGTGACAAATACATTCTAGTACGGGCCAAGCATCCACAGGCTAGACGATTTTTTTTTTAATTGACTGTCAAACAAATTACCAGAGCAACTACAACATTCTCTCATGTTCGTATGAAACATCACCAACATAGCCGAAAAACAATAATTACAGTCCATGCATAGAATCCAGAGTAAAACAAAATAACGACAGCCTAATCGCATAAATGACATTCAGGTAAACTGAAGCCAACTTCTTTTCTTGAAGTTCTTTTCTTCAAATTACAAAACAAGTGTATAAAAATACATAGTAGTACTGCAAGATAGAACACGGACAAGCGTAAAGCCAGTGGACGACAGACCCTAGATGAGGGTTTCAAAAAAAAAATTGTTTCATACATAGCAACAGACGTATAAGCCAGTGGACGACAAACCCTAGGTGAGGGTTTCAAAAATTGTTTCATACATAGCAACAGACGTATAAGCCAGTGGACGACAAACCCTAGGTGAGGGTTTTGAGAACTGCGTATATACACAGCAAATTACAGTAAAAAATCACCAGATAGTGGAAGCCCAGGACAACAAGACTACCAGGACACCACTTACAGCCGAGAGACATTTGACAAGCATTGAGGGGTGACAAACCCTCACAACCAGAGGCCTATTCTAAAAACAAAACGAGGACTGAAGGAAATTCATGTTGACAGAGCCTACCAGACAAAGACCGAAGCATCCATTGCCAAGACCTCCAACCGCAAACCCCAACACCTGCAGAGAGGCCGACACATAGGTGTTAGTGCCACATTATCAAGGAAAACGAAAATTACAATGCATGAAAAGTAAATAACTGAAAACAAATTTATCTTACCTCAGGAATTGTAGTGAGAATAAAGGACAAGTTTTTCACCCTCGGGTTTTGACCAACTATGGAGACGAAGGAGAAAACAGGTTAGTAGCCGAGGAAAGAAAATAGCAAATTGAATCAAGGAGAAAGAGGCTACCTGCATTTGAAGCTGAGGACAGAAGGACGCCATCGTTTCAAGCCTGAACGCAAGCCAACCACTGAGTTGCAAACAAGCACATGAAATACCAACCTATAACTCAGAACACGACACCCTCTTGAGCCAACAGCAGAAAAAATACAGAGAACCACTTACTCAGGCGACGACATGAACATTTATGACTGCCCAATGAACCAGGCCAGAGACTACCCATACAGATATAAAGAAACCAGTACAAAAGTTACCAAGAAACATGCACAGAACTTGCAGCAAAGCTGCACAACCAACTCACAGAGCCACAACAGAACCAACCCTCGGCAAGCACAACAAAAATGACCAAGTGAACAACGAAAGAGGAGTTTTTGCATAGCAAGGAGCGAGAAACGTGACCCGAGGTGAGTACACAACCCTGACTACCTAATTGATTGCCACCTAACCCTTTTCCAGAAATATCCGAAGGTTGATACTCACACATGTAATCACAACCATAATATCTACACAATCATATAATCACCCAAACAATAATTTAATTGCCTAAAGTCCGAACAATGTTGGGCTAGTCCCATCGTAGTGGTATTAGAGCGGGGGAAATTGATTGAAGAAATGGAGAGAGGAAGGTGAGGTCGTGGCAGAGGTGCTTGAAGGATAGCAAAGGAAGGACTGAGAGAGGAGATCAAGATTCTTACTGCCTGTTTGGAGGCAGTAGAGGCAGGGAGAAGAAGAGACCCGGAGGTAGGCAATGACAGAGAAGAGGAAGCTGAAGCAACAATAGATGGACCAGATGGCGAGACCCCAGAAGTGAGACTATTGAGGTCTGTTTTAGCGGCAAGCAGTAAACCCAAACCAGAACTCCCAACCTATGATGACAGCCTGTCCATAGAGTTTTTATTAGATTGGATCAGCGAGATGGATAAGTATTTCGAGTGTGAGGAAGTTAGTGAAGACCACAGAGTTAGGTTCGCTGTGACGAAATTGAAGGGACATGCAGCCCTGTGGTGGGATAGTGTCTAGACGGAGAGAAAGACATTGAACAATTTGTTGATCAAATCTTGGTCAAGGATGGTGGCCAAGTTGAAGGTTAGATTTCTTTCGAAAGACTATCAGATTGCACTACACAGGCAAGTGCAAAATCTGAAACAGAAAGGAATTATGGTAAGGGAGTACATGGAGGAGTTCTATCGAGTGAACTTAAGAGCCGGATATACAGAGGATATCGCGGAAAGGACAACCATGTACATAAATGGTTTAAGACTAGATATTTTAGATGAAATTAGTATTTTATCTCCAAAGAACACTGAAGAAGCGTATCAGAGTACGATGAATGCTGAAGAAAATATTACTAGAAGGCAGAATGCCCGGAGAGGACGAGGAGCTGGTAGGGGAAAAGGTGAGTGATATGGGAGAGGGCGGACTGATAGTAGTAATGAGGAAGGCAGCAGTTCCAAAGCTTTTGGATCAGTGGATAGAGGTGACAATGTGAGAGGTGGTAGGTCATACTAGCGAGGCAGGGGAAATGGACGAGGTAGAGGGGCTCGTTATCAATGTTACGGGTGTCATAAATGGGGACACAGATCATTTGAATGTCCAGATGCAAATCAAGCTGGACATAGGGGTGCATATGTTGCACAACTAGAGGAATCAGTACCACCTCCCCTAGAAGCAGAAAATGCTCCAGAGACAAGGGAAGCCCTGGTGCTGAACAAGGTGTCGTTAAAACCAGCCAAGGAGGTCACCGAACAAACACAGCAGAAGGATTTGTTTAGAACAGTTTGTAAGTCACATGGTAAATGTTGTAAGTTAATTATTGAGAGTGGTAGTACAGATAACTTGGTGTCCACAGAGATGGTGGAAAAGTTGAATTGAAGCGGTTGAAACATCCTACCCATTACAAAGTCTCATGGCTGCAAAAAGGCCATCATTTACTGGTGGATGAACAATGCGAGGTAGAGTTTCAAATAGGCAGATATAAGGATAAAGTCATTTGTGACATCATGCCGATGGATGTATGTCACATACTGCTAGGTAGGCCTTGGCAGTACGACAGGAAGGTGGTACATGATGGATTGAAGAACTATTATAGGTTCGTCAAGGATGAAATCAAGCATACGCTCATGCCCATCAAAGAGGAAGGGACAACAGGGACAAGTGAACCAAGAGCATTGTTGGTTAGCGGAAAACAGTTTCTGAAACAAGTTGAGGACAGCGAGATGGGTTATACAGTTGTAAAGAAAGTAAAAACAATGTTGTTACATACAGAGGTATCAGATTTACCTCCATAAATCTAGCAAATGTTGCAGGAATTTATGAACATAGTCGTGGATGACTTGCCAGATAAATTACCCCCCAAAAGAAGCATAAGTCATCATATTGACTTCATACTCAGAGGAAATTTTCTGAACAAGGTAGCATACCGAATGAGCCCCAAGGATAATGAAGAGATTAGGAAGTAGGTGCAAGAACTGCTAGACAAGGACTGATAAGGGAAAGTTTGAGCGCTTGCACAGTCCCAATGGTTCTCACTCCCAAGAAGGGAGGAGAGTGGCAGATGTGCATAGACTCGAGGGCTATCAACAAAATCACCATCAGGTATAGGTTTCCACTACCACGGATGGATGACATGATGGATTGTTTAAGCGGGGCAACATATTTCTCTAAGATAGACCTGAAGAGCGGGTATCATCAGATCTAGATACGAGAGGGGGACGAATGGAAGACAACCTTTAAGACGAATGAGGGACTCTATGAATGGTTGGTCATGCCATTTGGACTGAGCAATGAGCCCAATACATTTATGAGGTTAATGAATGAGATGCTTAAGGAGTACATCGGAAAATTTGTGATTGTGTACCTGAACGACATACTAATTTTTAGCAGGACAAGGGAGGAGCACCTTCAACATGTTCGGAAAGTGCTGGGAAACTTACAACAGAAGAAACTGCTAATAAATTTGAAGAAATGTACTTTTCTATGGAAGGAATTGATTTATTTGGGCTCTGGAATAGCAAAAAACAAATTAAAGATGGATCCGGAGAAGGTTGCCATGATAGTTAATTGGCCATCTCCGAAAAATTTATTTGAGGTATGTAGCTTTCATGGACTAGCAAGTTTTTATTCGAAATTCATAAGGAATTTTAGCGAAATTTGCGCACCTATGTTGGACACCATTGAAAAGGCCAGTCAACCTTTTCGATGGACGGATGCAGTGGAGAGAAGTTTCCAGCTATTAAAGAGAAAGATCAAAGAGAGACTGATCCTAAGATTGCCAGACTTCAAGAAGCTTTTTCAAGTTCGCTGTGATGCTAGTGGTGCAGATATTGGAGCTGTACTCAGCCAGGATGATAAGCCTGTGGCATTCTTCAATGAGAAGCTAAATGAAAGCATACATAAATATTCGTCTTATTATAAGGAGTTCTATGCTGTTATACAGGCATTAAAACACTAGAGGCATTATCTGCTGGGAAACGAATTTGTGTTGTTTTCAGATAATTCTGCACTATAGTATGTAATGCAACAGCACAAGATGAACCACAAACATGCCAAATGGGTGGAGTATTTACAGACTTTCAACTTTGTGTTGAAACATATCAGTGGGTAGGCCAACAAGGTGGCGGATGCACTGAGTAGGAGAGCTTTACCTCTGCAGGAGAGGACTGTTCAAGTATTGGGTTTTGAGCACTTAAAAAATTTATAATAGACTGATACAGATTTTAAGGACGCCTATGAGGCATGTTAGAATCCGTTGGTGAGAGATAACAGTCCATGGTTGGACTACAACTTACAAGAGAAACTGTTGTTTAAGGGAGGATAACTATGCATACCTGACTGCTCAATGAGAGAGAATATTATTCGGGAGAAGCATAGTGGAGGTCTAGCCGGACATTTCGGCATGGACAAGACACTCGAGCAGCTCAATCATTTCTACTTTTGGTGAAAGATGCGGAGGGATGTACAACGATTTGTGACCATATGTAAGGTGTGCCAGTTGGTGAAGGGTCACAGTCAAAACACGAGACTGTACACACCGTTACCTATTCTAGGCAGGCCGTGGGACACAGTTGGCTTGGTATTTGTCTTGGGTATACCTAAGATACAGTGAGGTTATGAGTCGGTGATGGTAGTAGTGGATAGATTCTCGAAGATGGCGCATTTCATCCCTTGCGGGAAAACCAGTGATGCCACTCACGTGGCCCACTTGTTTTTCACAAATATTGTCAGGTTACATGGGTTGCCTAACTCTATCCTTTCGGACATGGATGTGAAGTTTACAGGGCACTTTTGGCATACCCTGTGGAAGAAAATGGATGCACAGTTGAGTTACAGCTCTGCTTATCTCCCACAAACCGAAGGACAAACAGAGGTGGTAAACAAGAGTTTGGGAAACCTACTACGAAGCTTGGTTGGAGAGAATTCGCGGATGTGGGATCAAGTGCTTGCATAGGCAGAGTTCTCTTATAATGACTCGCGTAATTGTAGCACAGGCTATAGTCCATTTCAGATCCTGTACGGCATGCATCCTCGTGGAGTGCATGAGTTGCGGGATCTTGGATTGCAAGAAAGGCAAACCGCGGATGGAGAAGATTTCGCTAACGCGATGAGGGGTTTGCATGAGCATGTAAAACTTAAATTGCAAGACAGTAGCCTAAAGTATAAATAGCAAGCATATTTGAAGAGAAGGGAAGTGCAGTTTAATGTGGGAGATGAAGTCCTCACACATTTGCGCAAGGAACGTTTTCCCAGGGGTGCATACAATAAGTTAAAGTATAAGAATATAGGACACTACAAAATCCTCCAGAAATTTTCAGCGAATGCCTATGAGTTACAGTTGCCACGAGGGATAGGAATTTCACCCATATTCAATGTAGCAGACCTGTTCCATTACACTGTTGACCTAGAAGAAGGAGATAAAGACAGAACTACACGGCCCACATGAAATACCTAGGATGGAGGAGAAGCTTGGATGAGACAGATGCCTTACATTCAGCCTCTCGAGATCGAGCGCATTCTCAACACTCAGGTGGCCAAACGAACTCGGCAGAAGGAGTATCTGCAATACTTGGTCAAGTGGAAGAACCATCCTATTGAGGACAGTTCATGGCTTGATGCCAAGTGGATTGAGCAGACAGGTTCTTCAGTCGAGGAGCTCATGGACCAGAGTCAAGATTTTCTTTTGCCTAGGAGCCTGATGCAGGAGCATCCAACTCAGGCACCATGACCGGGTGTGGTCTCAGCTAGGTTGAAAGGTTGAGTTAATATTTTATTTGTCTTTTATGATTAGTTTTTCAGAATAGGAGGTAGGATTGTTGTTTTTATCTGAATCTCTGAATTAGTCAAAGGTAGTTTGATCGATTAGGGTTATTTACTTGTTTGTTTCTAATAAACCATGGATTAATAATTGTCCTGTTATTCTAAAAGGAAAAGAAAAATGTGTATAAAAGGAAAATCTTGTCATAAAGACAGAACCGAATGCTTAATAGTTATGTAGCTATAAGGTCTATAACCAAAAAGTAACTGTGCAGTTTCATTAATTGTAAACAAAAACATATAAATGTGATAGTGAAAGTCATGTACGGGGTTCAACACTTCTTGCACTCGAATAATAACAATAACAGTGAAATCAATTCAGTCCATCTGTGTGTCCTACTGTATTTTTATTGTGCTTTCTAATTAATGAGCATCTGAATAGACAACATATTGTTCACAGACCATTGTGTTTAATTCTCTTTGTTTTTCCTGAGAAAAGGAACCAGACCTAACAGCAAGACAAGAGAGCAGAAGCCAGAACGAGGGCTTACATTTCCATTGAAGCAAACAACGAAGACAGAAAAGGAGTGACACAAATACATTCTAGTATGGGCCAAGCATCCACAGGCCAGACGAATTTTATTTTAAATTGATTGTCAAACAAATTACCAGAGCAACTACATCATTCTCTAATGTTCATATGAAACATCACCTGCAAAGCCGAAAAACAATAATTACAATCCAAGCGTAGAATCCAGAATAAGACAAAATAACAACGGCCTAATCGCATAAAAGACATTCAGGTAAACTGAAGCCAACTTATTTTCTTGAAGTTATTTTCTTCAAATTACAAGACAAGTGTATACAAGATAGAACACGAACAAGTGTAAAGCCAGTGGATGACAAACCCTAGGTGAGGGTTTTGAGAACTGCGTATATACACAGCAAATTACAGTAAAAAATCACCAGATAGCGGAAGCCCAGGACAACAAGACTACCAAGACACCACTTACAGCCGAGAGCCATTTGACAAGCATTGAGGGGCAACAAACCCTCACAACTAGATGCCTATTCTAAAAACAGAACGAGGACTGAAGGAAATTGATGTTGACAGAACCTACCGGACAAAGACCAAAGCTTCCATCACCAAGACCTCCTACAGAGAGGCCAATACATAGGTGTTAGTGCCACATTATCAAGGAAAACGAAAATTACAGTGCATGAAAAGTAAATAACTGAAAACACATTTATCTTACCTGAGGGATTGTAGTGAGAACAGAGGACAAGTTTTCCACCCACAGGTTTCGACCAACTACGGAGACGAAGGAGCAAACAGGTTAGGAGCTAAGGAAAGAAAATAGCAAATTGAATCAAGGAGAAAGGGGCTACTTGCATTTGAAGCCGAGGATGGAAGGATGCCATCGTTTCGAGCTTGAACGCAAGCCAACCACTGAGTTGCAAACACGCACATGAAATACCAACCTACAACTCAGAACACGATGCCCTGTTGAGCCAACAATAGAAAAATATAGAGAACCACTTACTCAGTAAATGGCAGGAACATTTATGACTGCCCAACGAACCAGGCCAGAGACTACCCATACAGATATAAAGAAACTAGTACAGAAGTTACTAGGAAGCATGCCCAGAACTTGCAGCAAAGCTACACACCCAACTCACAGAGCCACAACAGAACAAACCCTCAGCAAGCACAACGAAAATGACCAAGTGAACAACAAAGGAGGAGTTTTGGCATAGAAAGGAGCGGGAAACGCAACCCGAGGCAAGTACACAACGTTGACTGTGTAATTGATTTCCACCTAACCCTTTTCCAGAAATATCTAAAGGTTGATACTCACACATCTAATCACAACCATAATATCTACACAATCATATAATCACCCACACAATCATTTAATTGGCTAAAGTCCGAATAGTGTTGGGCTGGTCCCATCACTACCCATATTGAGTTTCCATATTCGTTCTAAGAAATGTACAGGTATTCTCTTTTTTATACTTGCAAAATTTAATATGGTATCAAAACGTATGAGTAAACTCTCTAGAAAGAGTATCACTATCATGTGATACTAAGGACATTTTGTTTGATATCAATGAGATAAAAATGGTATTTGAGTTGAAAAGATTACATGATAAGAGATATTTATTATTCTTAGTTTAAATACTTTTATTATGACTGAATAATTTTTAATTTTGATTTATAAATAAAATATTTTTATAATTATATTTAAATTTGATATCATTATAATTTAATTGGATAAACATAAATGTAATATTGTGATAAATTATAATAAATATTATGTAATTGGTTTTTAGTATTTTTTTATATAGAAAATTTAATTTTATTTTATAGTTTAATTACAATTAGAAGGGGTGGCTTTAGGGGTAGGGGTGCTTTATGGTACAGACCAATTTAAAGTTGCAAATTATTTATGGGGCTTAGCATATATGTCAATCAATCAAGTTTTAGCTTATGCTCTAGGATTCAATTAGCCAAAGGAAAGCATGTAATTTTGTGATATTCATCATTTAGTGAGCATTTGGTGAAGGGCTCATCTAGGATGGACAAAACATTAGAATGTCTTATGAGAATAATTAGGAAGGCGAAGGGTTTTCTTAAATAGCATATTTCCATGTTTTTATGTCAATAAAGATGATAATTTATGTGCTAATAAAGGGTGTAAATTAAGATGGAGAGAATTAAAAATAAATATCTGAATTAGGTCTTCTCCTATTCCTTGAAGTTAAATGGAATAAGATTATAGAGTTATGAAGGAATACATTATCAATCAGTTATTGGATGACATGTAAATATTGGTAAATATTATTTGTTTGTTGAATCAATTTTATAATTACAATCCAAAAATAAATTACCATATAAACAAAAAATATTATTTTTTTGTTGAATCAATTTTATAATTACAATCCAAAAATAAATTACCCTATAGACAAAAAATTCTCATTTTAGTCTAGAAAAAAAAATAAAAAAATTAAACTTGCATATAAAAAAAATCATGTTAGTTTAAAAAAGAAAGAAAATAGTTAAATGATATCAATAAACATTACCATAAAAATTTAGTACTATTTAAGCTAATAATTTAAAAATATTCAATAATATGACTTTTTCTATTTCTTATAAGTTCAAGGCCCTTTTATACTACCTTCTATTAGGGTCCTTTTATGTTAATTTTTCTTTTGGTTATATTGTTCTTTGCTTTGATAATTTCATTTCATTATTTCCATATTTAAATTGACCCCATAACATCTTATTATTATTCATATTTACATCATTATTCAACAACATGTGCAACTATGTAGAAAGAATAATCTCATCATCAATGCAACAAAACATAAAGAAACAATAGAAGAAAAACATTCACACATAGAGACACGAGTATTGGTCAGAGACCATGGAAAAACCCACTACGGGGAAAACCTTTTCGAATTCTTCTTCTTATTAGAATGTCATTGAATGATTCAACAAAAGAGAGAATAATGATCCATATCTTCATCTATACAACTATATAGCAAAATCAACTAAACAATATCCATATGATGAACCCGACTATGCTAATAATCCAAAAACCGTGATTCAAGAACCTGTAGTCAATTGTTATTGTCTGTCGTCAACTGTCAAAATCTATGGTCAATGAGTGAAAACTTCGGTTAACTGAAAAATTCAACCTTTAGGTCTAATTGTAGGGAAGATGTGTCATGCATGTGGCTAAAAGGCTTTTGTCGAAATTTCTCCATGGCATGCCTATGGTCACAGTCGAAATTTTGCCATGGCATGCTTGTGGTTCAGACCCAAAACCCTAAAAACACAGATGTGAGCTTTGGACCCTCCAATTTCAGAATTGTGCCAGCCAATCTCCGCAATCATCCCTCACACTTGTGCGATCCAAACCAAAGAGAATAGAATAATGTCTCATGATCATATCCAAATGAGGTTAAGGTCACTTGTATTTATAGCCTTCTAAGGGTGCCCAATTTGTTTGAGGGTTGACCTGATCAAATATGCACATGTGGACTTTAATTCAAAAATACACTTTCCCTTGTCCAAAATAATAACTTCAATAGTTAAATTCAATCCTCTCAAAATGAGGAATCTCATCCCATGGTTGGAATTTGTCATTGAGCTATCAAATTAACACTCCCTCTCAACTCGGGAGAAATTCCCACTGCATCATATAATCATCACAAATATCATGTCATCAAATCATATCCAATCTCAAGCATCTCATCTTCAAATGTCATCATTATTCATGTTGGTTCATCTATGATTCTTCCTTCTTATCTCTTGATTGTCTCTACTCACATGTTGAATATTCTTGAATTTAAAAGAATAAGAATTAAATATCAAAGGGGAGCCTAAGCTACCACCCTCTATCCATCATTGAGCCACTACTACCACCCAAAGTCACTACCAGCGGGGACCCCAATGCTACTACCGAGGAACACCAATGGGGAGCCAATTCTACAACCTGCATGAAAATCAGAGAGCCTAGTTCAATCTGGAATAACATCAGGGACCACATCTCAATCTGAAACCTCATGGAGGAGAATAAAAATTCAACCCCATATCGATAAATACATGATATCTGGGAGAAAATCCCAACCCATCCTATTTCTCACTAATCCTCCCAACAATGACCCTTAAGATTCATGTGGTAGAACACCTACATCCTAATCTAAGCTTGGGTGAGGTACCCGACTTACCAAAGGTAAGGATCATACACCCCCAAGCCTCCTCAGCCCATTGGCCAGACTAGGAGAGACAATCCCAACAAGCCCAACTTGTGGGTATGATGCCAACTAGGGCATACTCTGCATATACAAAGATAGGAGGAGATATCCAACTTGTAAAAATGGACAAGGATCACACACACTTTATGGGTGATAGATAGGGGAGAAATGTCAATGATCCTATTATCTAGAGATCCCTTGACCCTATTATTCCTGCGTCTCAATTCCTCACCCTTGGAGCTCAGATAGGGGGAAGAGTTGGTTCACTGTTCTCGACGGGTCCTGCTCTCTGTAGGTCAAAAACCTATCATCATTCTCATATTTGGTAATCATCATGTCTCGATAGTAGCAGTCTCTTATTCATGCAAGTCATCAAATCAAATATTGTATTACAACAAAAGAACATATATATCACAAAAATGATACGATATTCATTCTCCCTCCCATGAAGGGAACAACCAAAAGCCTAAGCTTGTATCATACAACAACAACGACTTAAGATATCTCATTCCCAGCTATATACGAGATTCTCTATCAATTACAACCCAATCATTATTGTCACAATGTATCACTATGACATCGAGAACCTATTCAAATACCTCATCAAAGAGCTTCTTCAACCTATGTCACAAGTAGCTGTTGAGAAATGACAAGAAGAAATTCTAGTTTAATTTTTCCTTGAATTAAACTAAGAATTAAAATCGAATTCTATTCTCATATAAGATTGTAAATAGTTAATTAAGTTTAATTAACTTAATTAGCTTAAGAATTTTGAGTTGGAAGTCTTTCTGAAGTCATGTATATGTTCTCCCTAAGTTTTAGGGGTCCAAGATGAGTTTAATTGTGAGTTGTAATTAGATAACTTAGTTTATTGAGTTATGTTCAATTAAATTAGTTCCAAACTATTCGAGGAACTAATAGAGAGTTAACTGTCAATTGGTGCACTAGTGGATCCACAAGTGTCACTCTAGTTAACTGAAGATTCCCTCATCAGAAACTCATGCATGTCGATTCTGAGAAATACCCAGTTGATACTAGAGTCCAAGGACAATGTACTATCAATTGTAAGATTTACTGAGTTGTAAATATCATGCATACAATCAGAGAAGGACCTATGTTTTGATTATGTACATTTGGAAGCATGAATTCCCTCTAAATATTGGTTATTTACCCTAGGAATTACAGAAAAGATTAGGGGCTTAGAGCGCTACTGAATAGGCTAAGGATTTGGCTTGAGCTAGCTTGTGAGCTGAGAGAGTTGAGCATACTTGTGCGAAATTCTTATAGTAAGAAAAATATTTGTATCTTCACTCATATTTCTAATATATGCAACACAGATAGCGGAGTCTTGAGCAATGGATTTCCCCAGATACTTCTTGTGTTATGTGTCATTGATTTATCTTCTTCTTATTCATATTATTTTCACCGATCTATTGGCTTTCGCTGGTTGAAAGTAGAAGTAGATTCTTGTCCTTTACTTTAGTAAATTGCATGAGCTTGTGAATCTATATGATTTTCTAGATGGTATCAGAACTGAGAACAATATACTAGAAAAGATTTCGAAGTTTTGAGTTTTGGGTTACAGGTGAAATTCGAAGTTACAATACATACTTAAGGATCGACAGATGGTATTCTAATATTTGCGGCTCGAGTATGCCTTGGAAGGAAACTCAAATTTTATAACCTTGAGGGATAGAATGGAGGTTGTGCTAGAGGATAATGGCTTGAAGGAATTCATTGATCAAGAAATTCCTAAGCCAATAGCATCGGATGCACAAAATTTGGCTAAATGTAAGAAGTGTGTGGCGAAGGCGAGGCAGATAATCCTTGATGGAGTTCGAGACCACATTGTCTCGAGTCTCCATCGCAAGGAAACTCCGTATGCTATGTGGAAAACATTGACGGACTTGTACCAGAACAAAGGTGACCAAAGGAAATTGGCACTGAAGGAAAAACTTTGAAAAGTATAAATGGAGAAAGGTGAGACGATTCCAAAATACTTGACCAAGTTCACTCAGTTTCGCGATGAACATGGAAGTGTTGGAAGCATGGTTTTCGAGGATGATATGGTGAGTCTTTCTCTTCTAGGACTCCCAAAGATTTGGTATAGCTATCTAGATTTTGTCCATGGTTGTGAGAAGTTGCCATATTTGGAAAGACTATGGTTGGATTTGATGTAGGAGGAGATTAAGAGGAACACCATGGATGGCTCTTCATCAAAGACTGATGATGAAGAAAATTGTGCCTTATCGATTAAGGCGAAGAAGGGAAATGGAAAGCTTCCCATTCCAAATCAGATTCTTATCATTGAGCCAAGAAGAAAGACATGAAGAAATTTAAGTGCTTTCATTATCATGAGATAGTCCATTTTGCTACAAATTGTCCACTCAAGAAGTCCAAGAAGAAGTCCTTAGGAGGAGTGGTGGGTGAGGCTTCAGCCTCCCAATTCGAATTGGAATTTTTCCTCATTGAATGCATGGTGTCATAAATGATGGGAAGTTTATGGTACTTAGACACTAGAGCTTCATTCCACATGACTAGCGACAAAGAGTTATTTAGTGACCTAGAGGAGAAATATCTCCATATGCATATCGAGATTGGTGATGACGGGAAATAGAGTGTTACTGGATTAGGAACAATTATCTTTTAGAGGGGGCATGGGGCTCCACTCACCTTGAAGAATGTCATATATGTGCCCAAATCGAAGAAGAATTTGGTATATGTTTCCATGCTTGAGGATAGAGGCTATGATGTGATCTTCATGAAAGGAAAGCAATTCCTTCTACACATAGCCATGAGTCAAGTAAAGAAGATAGGGATTCAAGTGAAGAATGTCTACAAGTTGGAGGTAGAGGAGTGCATTGCTTTGAGCACAAAAGAAGAAAGGGTTCAAAGCCGAGACATTGGCAAGTTGTGGGACAGGTGATTGGGCCACTTGCATCATGGGGCTTTGAAGATATTGTAGCATATCTCTACCGGTCTTCCCAAAGGTATGCTTGAGCAAGTTGATACATGCAAGGGGTGTACTTTGGGAAAATACACGAAGTCTTCCTCTCACGGCAGAGACAATCAAGCAGAGGCTATTCTAAGTGAGTCCATTCATATGTCTATGGACAATTATCGATAGAATCCATAGGCAAACACAAGTATTATGTTATATTTGTTGATGACTTTTCTTGAAAATGCTGGATATTTTTCATGCAAAAAAAGGATCAAAATTTCACAAAGTTTTGTGAGTTTAACGCATTGCTAGAGAAAGAGTCAGGAAAGAAGGTTAAATCCCTATGGAGTGATAATGGTTGTGAGTATGTGTCAAAAGAGTTTAAGAAATTCTGTGCAGTAGAAGGGATTAAACGGGAGTTGATGACACCCCATAATCCTCAGCAGAATTGGGTGGATGAGACGAAGAACAGAAGCATAGTAGTGGTAGTGATGACGATGTTGCATGACTAAGGCCTACCACTACACTTGTGGGTTGAGGCATTCAACACAATAGTTTATGTTGACAATCGTAGCCCACATCGGATACTTGAGATGAAGACACCAAAGGAGGCTTATTTCCGTAAGAGGCTAGATGTTGGTCACTTCAAGATTTTTGGGTCATTGGTATATTTCCATGTAAGCAAAGATGCACGGAGGAAGCTTGAGCCAACAAAAAAGTTGGTGATATTTGTGGGGTACACTAATACACCTCACAACTATCAGGTGTACTTTCTGACTAGTAGGATGACAGTGGTTCACAGGGATGTCGAATTCGATGAGCAAAAGGTCATACGAGCTTCCCTTGAGACGGAGATTGAGCTACATGTGGATGAGGAGCTTTTAGATCCTAAGGTTGAGAAGCCTCATATTTATGTGGAGTAGCCACATCCAAAGGATCTCAGAGTGGAGACATCCACTCAAGCAAAGTATTCTAGAGAGGGAAGAAATGTAATACCCTATTTAATCTTATCCTGCAAATTTTACTAAGTGTTTAAAATTCCTTAAAATATGGACCTATAATTATCAAGGAATATTGGTACATACCTACATTGGTGAAACTGTAAATTTAGTACTGATATAAATTTTTTTATTATTCCCAATTTACCTCCCCAAATTTTTAAATTCTGAGAAGACAAAGTCCTCTCCAATTAGTTACCAAATTATATATATATATTCATACCTCATTCTCAAAATGTTCTCTCATATTTTCCTGGGAGAAGGCATAGTCTTCTCCAATTAATTACCAAATTATATATATTCATCTCTCATCCCCAAAATTTCCTCTCATATTTACTTGGGAGAAGGCATAGTCCTCTCCAATTAATTACCAAATTATATATATTCATACCTCATTCCCAAAATGTCCTCTCACATTTACTTGGGAGAAGACATGGTCCTCTCCAATTAATTACCAATTTATATATTCATCTGTCATCCCCAAAATATTTAGTTGGGAGAATACATGGTCCTTTCCAATTAATTACCCAATTTTATATTCATATCACATTCCCAAATGTCCTCTCATGTTTACTTGGAAGAAGAGAAGTCAAATGTAAGGATGAGGAAGAAGTTATGACATTAATGAGAGGTGGTTGAGGTGGAGAAGAGAAGGGGGCATAAAAAGGGAAGGATGAGGGGAGGAAGGGGGATCCTTGGTCTTACTTTGGTTTTGGCTAGGCTGTGGTTTTGGAGGAATTGCTTGAGAGAGAGGAGGGGAGTATTATTTTATCTTAGACACACAACATCTAGTTGGACTTAGGCTCGGAGGGCTAGGGAACATGTGGAGGTTTCCTAGGCTAGGAATTACTTCCTAGTAGGCTGGGAGGTAAATCGAGTCGGTAGTCAAGAGGATTGTTCCAGTAGGAGCAACAACTCAAGGGCATCTCCACCGAGCCATCAGTACAAGTATTCCTCTATGCATATATTACTCATGTAAGTGATTTAAATGAAATTTTCACTATTTAAATTGTAGGAATTAGATTTTAAATGGTAAAATATAATTGTTTAAATGTCTTGTCTGAAAATAAATTATTGCCCTTTTATTGCATTTAAAATTAGAGAATATAGATCTGGTAGGGGACCCTAAGAGGGGACCTTACACGTGGTCTCAGATTGAAGTTTCAAATCTGAGGCCTAATAGTGGCTCTCCTTCATCTAAGAAGCTGTGAGTAGGGGTATCTATTTCGCCTAATGTTGCAGATCTACCTTTCTTCGAGATTGGCCTTCCTATAATCCACACAAATTCAGTCGGTGGAGACCACGGGATCCCTCACATCCTTCAGTGAGCTTTTGATTCCCCATGTTTAAAGTTATTGTTTTTTGTTTATTATCTAATTTCTACTATTCCTCTCTTCAAGATGCAATATATTTATGTTGGGTAAACTTCCATTGTTAATCTGTCATCTTGATTGTGTATGATTAAAACAACTTTATCTACCATGAGTCTGAGCTCCCCAGGGGGGACAGCAACCCAGTTTCTACTTCTCTTGTACCCTATTTATCGCTTCAGGTCGCATTTTAATGGAAACACCGGAGACCAAGTTTTGGATCTCTTACACCCATGGCACTAATAGCCTGAGGTCTTCTCTAGTGTATCATTGGCAAGCGGGAAGAAACTTGCAAAATTTTGCACAGAGAAATTAGAGGTGTTTAATAGGGCTAGGAGAGGTCCCTGATCGTAACAAAATAATATGTTTTAAAATAACCGATGGATTATTAATCTTACTTAATATGTTTAAATAACCATAGTGTAGATTTGTCTCATCTTCGAATCATAGAAGAAGTTAAAATTTAATGTTCAAGAAGCAATGATAGCACGGGAAGTAGTGGCGCGGGAGTTTCCAGAGAGGAGTAAATCAGGTGGAGGCGGAGGGAATACAAAGAGTACAATGTTCTGGATGGGGGATCCGGCCATGGGGGACTGGATTCTGGAGGATCAACTAAACAAGAGCGACATTGTAGAGCTAAGGCAGAAACTCTTCCCTGTGCCCATGTTTAGCATGACTTGCAATCATTGAAGTCCACGCGATAACATTTCGCTTTGGCATTATGTCAAACACATTATGCGCGTCCTCTATGATTTGGCATTTTTCATACATGTCAACAAGAGCACTTTCAACAATGACATCCAATCGTAATCCAATTTTGATTGCATGGACATGCACCGCTCTCCCCTGGTCTAAAACTCCATGGCTAGTTTAAGTGTTTATAACACTTGCGAATAAAGATTAGTTTGGTGTCATACCTACTTGTTGCATTAGATAAAACATCTTCAGGGCATCTTATTGAAACTATTATGTACACTTCCTACTATGATTTGCGTTCCACGATACAATATTTCATTCAACCATTTTACCAAAAACCCGTCTTGCATCCTTTATGCTAACACATTTGGCATACATATCAGCAAGTGCACTCTCTGCAAAGACATCTGATTGATATCCAGTTTTAATGATGTGAACATGTAATTTTCCCTCTTCCTGGTACCCTATGCCAGCACAGAACTTGAAAACACTACTGAAAGTAAACTGGTCTGGCTCCATTTCCATAGATACCTTTTGGCAAAACATTTCCCAGGATTCCACGCAATAATCGCTTTGTGAATACCCTCAAATCATTACATTCCACGAAACCACATTTCATTCCCAAACACTTGGCATGCATCCAATACTCGATCACATTTACAATACATATTGATGAGCGAGTTTCCCAGAAAAAAATCTATTTGGCACCTGTTTTTATCATGTGGCCATGAACCTACTTGCCCTCTACTGGAATTTTCTTCTCTATACATTCCCACAACAAATGCATATATTCATTGAAATCTTGTTGGAGGATTTGTCCTTCATTATGGATTTCAACTGACATGAGCTTGGCAGCAGTAACAGTGCCAAAGCGATGATGCCCATCAAATAGCTGCTTCATAACCCATGATTGAATGATTCAACCTTGCAAATATGCATGTAGGTATGATTTTGAGAGGTGCGAGTGCATTCTAAAAATATTTTTGGAAAGGGTTGATGTTGAAGAAAAAAACCTTCATCCTCAGTTGTAAGAATTCAATAAATATCCCAACAAACACTAACACAATTGTTGGCAATCATAAGTTTTTATTGCCCTATTTAGTTAGTTTGTGACTGTTTCTGAGGGTTGTTCTGAACAGAGTGTTGGATCACTGATAAGGTCGAAAGAGCGTTAAATAATCTACCAGGACTTGTTTCTATGGTCAAACACACCAGAAGTTTATCAAAACTCAGAATAGTTACAAATTCCTTGTGCATTGCTATTGACAATAACACTGGGTGCAAGTTGTTGGCGCTTTTGCAAATTACACTATCTACATCTATGCCTAGTTTTGGGAAGAAGGGAAAACCTGAGAAAGTGTAGGTAACTCTCATAAACTTAATTCCTTCCAATATGTTAGGAATCATTTTTTTTTTTTTACAGAACTTAGAAATGTATCCATTACATGACAATCATATGACATCCATTTTCAAATCACCACCTTCGGCAAAATCCTCTTAACATAACTGACTTTTCAGACATTGTATATGAAGTAGAGTATTCAAGCATATGATTGTTCTTAATCCAAGAATCTCTATTGCTTTGGGAATTATTTATAATCTCCTGTTCTCTCCCAAAAAGGTATGTCTTTCCATTGTTTACTTCAATATCAAAGAGATCGTGATCACTATTCTTCATCCTTGTCAAGTTATCAACAATATCAAGGCTAGACTCAAAGGTTTTACATCATGTAGATCACCTATCTCCCCAAGTCACATTATCTGTATAAAAGTTATAGACATAAAAATTGCTTGACAATTTCTCTGTAGATATTGAAGCAGTGGATTTGTTTCTTAGCAAGTCAAATAGCTTCAAAGTTGCAGAACATGCTTCTTCTACCAAGAAAGCTTCAATTCTGCTTCTATCTCATCCATCCTTGAATGTCATGGTATAGATTCCTTAGCTATGACATTGTAGATTTATCAGTCTTCATTGAGAAATCCTCCATAGAGAGATCCTCTGACCATGTTTCTAAACAATCGTGGTGTTTCAAAACCCATTCTGCAATAATTTTCCTCTGTTTATTCAATTGTGAATTTTTGCATATATGAAATGGGATAGTTTACGTTACCCACTGGTTGTAAGAGATATATTTCCAAGGCCTTCTCTTGGATTCCAGTTTCAAAACTCAACCTAAGTCATCAATCTACTCTAGTTGATATCTAAGCTTCTCAATTTTGTTCTCGCTTGAGGTAATAAGAAATCGCTTGATGTAATAAGAAGCAGTGCACCATCCTCCTAATCCAAGCTTCAAAAGAAATTCTCTTGAGGAATTGATAGAAATTTTGGCCAAGTAGTTAATATAACATTTGGCAAAAAAGAGGAAGGAGAAAACGGGTAATTAGTGGGGAGAGGGAAAGGTCTGGCACGACTCTCCGATTGCATGGATGAAATAATTTCACCGAGGAATCGAGGTTGGAAACCATCTGAAACGACAGTTCATAAACATAATAGAACTGCTGCCATCTTCCAACTAATACAATTGGCAACCTATAACTCATAGATGTATTTAAATTTCACATGTATTTTACCCCAAATAAATTTCCCATTAAGAATAAATTGTGATAATTTTAACCTTTACTAGAGGGGAGATCAACAATGACGGAAATGGTGGTAGAAGCGTATTACCACTAGAAAGAAGAACAAAAAAGCTCAAAGATGAAGAAGATGTCAAAATGCGTATATCGCATGCAAAGGTAAGCATGGTTATGAGTTGTGTCATTATAGTTGGGAAATCTTTAAAAAAAAAAGGTAAAAATTTGTTAAATCAAGCACTGGCAATCTTAACGGTGTATATAATGGCAAATATAATGATGAATTTGATGGCTTGGCACTTTTTCATAAATTCTTAAAATAATCATTAAGATTCTTGTATATTTTGTTAAAATTGACACACACAGTGCACATAAGAAGATATATTTTGACATGTTTTGAACAATATATGATGCTTTCAGAAAGTTATGGAAAAGTTTATTTAAATATTTTTGTCAAATTGAATGGTGAATTTTATCATTTTCTTTTTTTTGCACTGGCAAATTTTTCCTTTTGTTTTTGTTTTTTGAAAATTTCTTTGTCATCAAATTTGAATATGAGCACAAACTAGGTTACTTAAAATATAAGCATGCACTCAACTTTGCAGTACAAAGTGCTATAGCTATATTACCTGAATATCAGTTAGGTATGTCTCTCACTTGGACCTTTTATTGGGGTTTCTATCAGGATTTTACTAGATCTTTTGAAAGATTTATCACATATACATTCATGAAATGGCACCTATAACAACCTTTTTGAAATTCAGTATGAAAGAGCCCAGTTTCATAAATCAATGGAACGGACAAAGATAAATTGGCATATTTTATACTGGAAGTTATGGTGGAAGTACCAAAGAAGGCTATCTAAAATACTACAATTTCGAGATGTAAAATAAATGTGAGAGGAGCTTAAAAAAATACAAAGAAGGGAGGTGGCAGAATATTATGTTGTATTAAAACTAATATGAGAAAAGGCTTAGGGTCAATTTATGGATTGGAAAAAGAAAAAAAAAATAGTTTCCTCAATGAACAACCACTAGGTAGACTGATATTTCAAGGTAGATTTTACAGATAGTAAGACGTTTAGGAAATGCTGCTCTTTTCTTTCAAAATTTTCCCCTTTAAGTTCATTCAAATCATTTTCTCACAAGCATCTTCATCTGCTTTAGAATTGTATTGCACCTCTTACGCACTTGAAAGTGGAGTTGTAGAATTTTCTTTAATGGAGTAGTATCTTTGCAAGGTTTTGTGAGGGTACAACTGACAATGCATAAACATTAAATAGTTTTCATATAAAAGTTGTACATGAAAATAAAATATAGTTGGACCACATTAGGATGAACTGAGTTGTTAGTAGGATCATTCCTTGCCTTGAAAACAAAGAATTGTTTTGTTAAACTGAGTTGAGATTTGAGGGGAACAAGCATGATGTGCATTTGTTTCTTTTCATATGCAACATCCACTTATTTGACATTTGCATGTCTAGGGTAGGAGTGTAAGTTAGGGGAGATAAAACTCTCTTAGCTCATTTCTCGCTGCCAATTGTCAAGCTTATGAAGTTGCACTGATAGGTGTGATGTGTAGAAAACAGGTTAATTAGATCACAGGGAGAGAGAGCCATGTCATAATGCTTACTTGATAATTGGTATCCAAGATATAAAATATTTGTTTTTGTTACCTACATTAGGTATTTCAGCATAACTTAGATATGGAATTTGACCTGAACAAAACCTTTGGTTGTGAAAAACCCTAACCTGTAATAGTCTGTATTTTATTAA
This sequence comes from Pinus tabuliformis, assembly GCA_031772625.1. Lineage (NCBI taxonomy): Eukaryota > Viridiplantae > Streptophyta > Pinopsida > Pinales > Pinaceae > Pinus > Pinus tabuliformis. The sequence continues at coordinate 878,092,452 of CM062807.1, forward strand.
TTTTTAAAGTTTAGCCTAGATTAGTTCATATTAAGAAATAATGTTTTCATAAACTCAGGTTAATTGATATTTCTCTCACAACTTGATGGGCAAAATATGGCAATAACATGCTATATGTTGTTGACTTTTAATGGAATTCACATTTTCTACTTCATAGTTTTCTTCAAGGTTCATTTGAGATCATATTTCAACAAAATTATAAGATTTCGCAAAACCTATGGAACAAAGAAGCCAAAAACATAGTTGATAAGTAAGAACAGATGGAGCTAAATGGAAGAATCATGCATAAACTCTAATTGTTTGCTTGCCATTGTTGTTAAATGTCCATTGGTATCACCATATGAACCATAAATTTTGAAAGATAGTTAGAATGTTTACCTCTGGTCAATTTTCAACCAACTAGAGGGATTGACGATTTTGACTAGATGAATTAAATTGGATTAGCTCAACAATGGCTTCAGTTCAGCAAGACAAAGCTAGGGAAGATGTGTAGATTAGCTTGGTTGAAATTCTAGGGCCAAATAAGAGTCATCATCTAAATCTTCTCCTTTTGTGTGATTGTGGCATGCAACTTGGTGTTATAGGCATCTGATATTCAGTTCTAGAGTTGCAACTTTCTATAATTCAAGAACAATCTAGAAATTACTCCTCACCCACATAATGAGGACAAAGGGGGATTAAGCACAATCAGCCCCAGAGCGTAGTTCATGTTTCTAATGGATAATTGGTGCCTCCAAAATTTTACTCTACTTGGATAACCATATTGAGCTTCAAATAAATGCCAAGATTATTTTCAATAGGTGATTCTTCAATCAGTCATATATAAAACCTAGGAAAGGGCTTGGAGCAAATTTAGAGCTAATTGTTTTTGTCTAGCTGGCTGATGGAATAATCCTAACCTGAAGTGAGGGTATCTAATATAATATTTTATTTGATCTTCATTTTTGGGTAGAACAGGAATTTTTTTAATTTAAGGGAAGAATATGGTACAAAAGGATGGGCTCAAGCCCTTTTGTTTTCGTAAGACACTAAAAATCTTGTCTGCCCCTAAGATTAAGCCCATAGGTATTAAAAAAAACAGACCACCAGGGTAGTTTGAAAAGTTAAAACATATCACTGTGTTACAAAATCTTCATAGTTGACTTGCCTATATTAATTTAACATCTATTATCAATAATCACAATATTTCTTAAACTTAAATAGAAACTTGGTGAATTGGCACTACTTATTCTTATTCTGGCTTCCCTGCTTTGAGAGTCTTCATGAGGAATTTCGTGCACTAACAATATTGATGGACTTGGTTCTTTCTTTTAATGCATTATGGATGGAGTATTTATTTTGTGGGACTTTTTTTGGTATACTTGATAACATCTACCATTTACCATTTATACCATTTTCACCTCTTGGATCTCTATTCTGCCTCTTTCCAGGCCTTCTATCTCTTATGGGCATCTCTCAATGCTTTCCAGTTTGTTTCCTAAGCATGCAACTGCTTGCTGGGTGTCTTGTTTTATCTATGATCCTGTAAGAAAGATATTTGAGAGCTTGAGATTGTCTTTCCTGCCTTAAACATTCAAACTGTTGCCTACCCTACATTGTAAGATCAGTTACCTATCTTGTAAACCTTAGAATACATAATTCTATCAAGGGTGGAGCTCTCTAAGCTTTGATATTGCCCCTCCTTATTCCTGGGAGGTTGGCCTTCTCTCCTTGCTGGCTAGTCTATCAAGTTCCCATTTTGGGACTGCATAACCCATTCTCTGCAAAACTGCAACTTTTGTTCCCATGACAATGCCAAGGAGGGTGGCAAGGATAGTTCGAAGGTTCTTGAATCTTTCATAACATTGAGCATCCCGTTGAGAGTTTCAGTGATCATTTTCCATAAACGCATGCTTATTTGGTTGGTTGGTGCTCTTGTGTGGAGAATTTGAAATTGATGGGGAATGTGACTTAGTGAGGGCCAAACGTCCCTCCCAAATTATATCTATATATCTATATATAGATATATATATATATATATATATATATATATATATATATATATATATATATATATATATATATATATATATATATATATATATATATATATATATATATATATATATATATATATATCTATATAGATATATATATATATATATATATATATATATATATATATATATATATATATATATATATATATATATATGTTGGTAGAGTAAAAATTGTATTACCTTCTAAACAAGAGATTACATGAAAAGCTGAGAAATTTGGATTGGTCAGTCACTAGGGAAACCTAAACAAATTGAAAACCAAAATACAAGTTAACCTGAGATTGAAAATACAAAGATAGTTATTGAGATTCTAGTATTTAAGGTTAGGAATGATCATGGGGTTTTCCAAAGGTCTTTTCTTCCTTTTTCTTCTGAACATCAATATATCTCGAGAAGTTGTCAAGAGAAGATAACATGGAGACAATGGCTTCATTTCCTTGAGGCAATTCCATTTCTGGAGGGTCTGCAAACGTGGCTGCTTCCTTTCCATGAAGACATTTGTGCCTGCTTGTGGATGAATCCATGATCACAACTGTGTCTCTTTCTTTTCCATTCGAGGGATGGACCCTAGAATTTGAGGGATGAGATTGATTTGCATGGGGTTGAGTTGAGGCTGAAGGACTAGATTTGGCTACATAATATTTTTGTTGTTGCATGTTGGCTTGCTTGTGAGCTGAGGAATTCTTAAATCCTTTTGGATCTTTTGGATCTTTCCATTGTCGATTGTTTTTCTTGGCATCCAAGGGGGTGGAAATGTTGTTTTTGCACAATACTGGATTCTAAGATAGAATCTTAAATCAGTGACGCTACCAATCCATGTATCACAACAAGACAAGTTTACAGTCAACACTAGGGACTCAGTTGAACCTGAGCACTGCAAATCATCTGGAAATAGATGGGCAGACTGAAAGAGTAAATTAGGATATGGAAAACATGCTTAGAATGTACATCATGGATAATCAAACTCAGTGGGAAAGGTACTTACCGTTGGTAGAGTTTTCCTATAATAACAGTTACCACAGTTCAATTGGAATGCCTCCTTATCAAGCTCTATATGGAAGGCCATGTAGGACGTCGTTGAGCTGGGAAAAGTTGGAGGACTGAGGAATAGTTGGCCCATAATTAGTTCAAGAAATGGAGGAACAGGTAAAGCAGATTCGACAAATGTTAAAGGAAGCACAAGATAGACATAAGAGTTATGTTGATTCACATAGGATTGATTGCAGTTATGAAGTAGGGGACCAAGTTTTTATTCATATCTGACCCCACAAAAGCACCATTCAGTTTGGGAAGGGGACAAAATTATCACCGCAGTTCATAGGACCTTTTAGGATCAAGGAGAAGATTGGACTAGTTGCCTATCATTTTGTACTACCAGCCCATTGGCATAAAACTCATGATGTTTTTCATGTATCTATTTTACGACATTATGTTTCTGATGAATCTCACAAAATGGATTGGAGGGAATTGCAGGTCTTGGAAATGGGAACCGTAGTGGTCGAACCATTACGCATATTGGACCATAGGGTTCGATAGCTCAGACGTCGCACGGTGGACCAAGTTAAGGTCCAGTGGCACAAGTATAGCTGAGGATCTGCTGCCTGGGAGGATGTAGAAACTATACGTCGTGACTACACCTCACTTTTTGACCATCTGTGATGCCCATTTTGACATACATAGCTACCTATGTTGAGACTCTATTTTACAGTTCCATGTTATTTATTTATGAACTCTACGTAATATTGATGCATTTAGTTGGACAAGTGAAACTACATATATAAATCATTTGATGGATTTGGTATTGATGATGGAAATGGTTGATGTATGGCCTAAATGTATGACTCACTTAGTGATGAATTATCTAGTGCATGAATTATCAGAATTATTTTGTTTCATATATGGCTCAAGTGGATATGATTTGTTTAATAAATGACTTAGTGAATTTATGATTTATTTCGAGTATGATCTGCAAGATTGAGACATGGATACTAGACTTAATAATATGATGATTGAAGATCACTTATATATCTTGTTGTCATATAAATGCATGAATGAGAAGCTAACCCGCAAGTTGGAGAGAACTATGTGATAGCTGAGATCTACTATTCCATTGAGGGAAGGTTGAGACATCTCATGGGGAAAGGTATAACGTACATTGATCTATTACATTTGGTATCTACTTTATATGCACTCTTATGACATGAGTAAAATGTAAATGACAGGTGGCAAGATGACCTAACTAGATTATTCAATGAAAAGTCCAACCAGCATTGTAGTGTGGTCCATATTAGGGCATTGACCCTAGTTGTGAGGAGGGGTGGAGGTATTTCCCACTATGTAACCTCCAAACCTGGAATCGTGGAAGGGAAGTGGTGGACACGCTCCCCTAGACATGTGATGACGATTGCCAGTTTCCTGTTGGGGAAGTTAGGTTGATATAGTTGACGCTTTCGCCATATTGGTTTTATCAGTGGTTAGATTGGTATAGCCGATGCCACCATATATAGCAGCAGAGGATGGATAGGGTGGGAACGAAAGTAGGTCAGGAGGGATAGGAGGATATAGATCAGTTAGAGACTCTTGATGGGAAGTAATGTCATTGTCTGACTTATATAATTTTACTACTATAAATCTATCTTTATTTGTTATGCCTTATTGCTAAATTGCTTCGAACTCTTGTATCTTTTACACTGTAACTTTGGGACGAAGTTTTCTGAAGGAGGAGTGTATGTAATTCCCTATTTAATATTATCCTGGAAATTTTACTAAGTGTTTAAAATTCCTTAAAATATGGACTTATAATTATCAAGAAATATTGGTACATACCTACATTGGTGAAATTGTAAATTTAGCTCTGATATAAATTTTGTTATTATTCCCAATTTACCTCCCCAAATTTTTAAATTTTAAGAAGACATAGTCCTCTCCAATTAATTGCCAAATTATATATATATTCATACCTCATTCCCAAAATGTCCTCTCATATTTTCTTGGAAGAAGGAAGAGTCCTCTCCAATTAATTACAAAATTATATATATTCATCTCTCATCCCGAAAGTGTCCTCTCATATTTACTTGGGAGAAGGCATAGTCCTCTCTAATTAATTACCAAATTATATATATTCATACCTCATTCCCAAAATGTCCTCTCACATTTACTTGGGAGAAGACATGGTCCTCTCCAATTAATTACCAATTTATATATTCATCTCTCATCCCCAAAATATTTACTTGGGAGAAGACATGGTCCTCTCCAATTAATTACCCAATTTTATATTCATATCACATTCCCAAATGTCCTCTCATGTTTACTTGGGAGAAGAGAAGTCAAATGAAGGGATGAGGGAGAAGTTATGACATTAATGAGAGGTGGTTGAGGTGGAGAAGAGAAGGGGGCATAAAGGGGAAGGATGAGGGGAGGAAGGGGGATCGTTGGTCTTTCTTTTGTTTTGGTTGGGCTATGGTTTTGGAGGAATTGTTTGAGAGAGAGGAGGGGAATATTATTTTATCTTGGACACACTACGTCTGGTTCGACTTGGGATCAGAGGGCTAGGGAACCTGTGGAGGTTTCTTGGGCTAGGAATTACTTCCTAGTAGGCTGGGAGGTAAATCTAGTCGGTAGTCAAGAGAAGCGTTCCAGCAGGAGTAGCAGCTCAAGGGCATCTCCATCGAGCCATCGGTATAGGTATTCCTCTACGCATATATTACTCATGCAAGTGATTGAAATGAAATGTTCACTATTGAAATTGTAGGAATTATATTTTAAATGGTAAAATATCATCGTTTAAATGTCTTGTTAGAAAATAGATTATTGCCCTTTTATTGCATTTAAAATTAGAGAATATAGATCTGGTAGAGGACCCTAGGAGGGTACCTTATAAGAAATCACACCAGATAGGCTGACAGATCGTTGGATGATGCATGGGGGAATGTGCGAGCACCCACTTCTCAACATAGGTAGAGGAGGTCACCTAAGAGGTACACTTGATACTTGGCTCTTATGGGTGAATGTGTTTTGAAAGAGCCATATTCCTTTAAGTAAGTAGTGCAATAGCTAGTTTGGGATGATGTCATGGTGGAGGAGTATGAATCTGTAGTTGATAATAGTGTTTAGGATGTGGTCCCGAGACGAGAGGACAAGTTAGTGGTGAGCTCTCGTTGGCTTTACAATGTAAAGAAATTTGCAGCTGGTATTGTGGAGAATCATAAGGCTATACTTGTGGCCCATGGCTTTTCAAAGTTAGAGAGGATTGACTATGATGAGACCTTTCCTCCTATTTCAAGGTACTCATTAATCAAATTTATCATGACATTATCAACATAGAAGGGTTGGAAGATACATTAGATGGATGTAAAGACAACCTTCTTTAACAACATGATTGAGGAAGAAGTGTACATAGAGTATCCTAAAGGTTTTAAGACCTCTGACCGTGAGTCACATGTGTGCCAGCTCAAGAGAGCATTGTATGAACTGAAGCAAGCATCTCATGCTTGGTACACAATGATAGATAGCTACTTCACTAGGTTGGGCTTGACGAAGAGTGAAGTGGATGTGAACCTATACCACATAGTGGTGTAAGTTAAATTGTTGATCATTTTACTTTATGTTGATTATCTCATACTGACAGGTGATGATCAGTTGATCAAGTCTTGCAAGGAGAACCTTACAAGAGAGTTTGAGATGAAGGACATTGGGCTTATGCCTTACTTTCTTGGCATGGAGATATGGCAGGGAGATGGGGAGTTGTTTGTGTCTCAAGGAAAGTATGCCAACGGGATACTCAAGAGATTTCGCATGGAGAGTAGAAAGCCCATGGAGACTGCTATAACAGGTAACTGGAGGAAGGAGAATGCTACTTCAAGGGAAGTAGTGGAAGTTATTGTTTACAGGAAGGCTTTGGGTTCACTTGTGTACTTGGTGAACACACAACCGAATATTTACTATGCATTTAACCAACTTAGTCAAGTGATGGGTAGGCCTACGAAGTTGTATTGGAAGGCGAAAAAGGATGCGTTGGGATACCTCAGGGGAACTTCTCAGTATGGATTATGGTACAGATGGACAGATGTAGTGACGCTTCAAGGCTTCACGATGCAGATTGGGTAGGGTGTCCATCCCACCAAAAGAACATATTAGGAGGACTCTTCAGTATTGGGTCAACAACAATTTCTTGGTACACCATGAAACATATATTGGTTGCATTCAGTTTGGTAGGGGCAGAGTACAGGGCTGTGAGTTAGGCAGCATGTGAGGCCATCTAGATGAGGAAGAACTTGGTTGGTTTATTTGGTCAACATATGGATCCAACTGTGATTTACTGTGATAACCAGAGTTGTATCAAACTCTTTGAAAATCTAGTTTTTCATGATCGGTCCAAGAATATTGATATCTGATATCATCATATCAGAGATTGTGTATTGAGGAATATTATGTTATTAGAGTACATTCTGACAAAGGAGAAAGATGTTTACATTTTAACAAACGCATTGTCAAGATGTAAATTCGAGTTTTTCAAAGAGAGTATTGGGGTAGCTGATAATCCCTTTCTTGTTGAGAGGGAGTGTTGAGAAATGGAAACAAGAAATTCCAATTTAATTTGTTCTTGAATTAAACTAAGAATTAAAATTGAATTCTCTTATCATACCAGCTCGCAAATAGTTAATTAAGTTTTATTAACTTAATTAGCTTAAGAATTTCGAGTTGGAAGTCTTTCTGAAGTCATGTATATGTTCTCCCTAAGTTTTAGGGGTCCGGGATGAGTTTAATTGTGAGTTGTAATTCAATAACTCAGTTTACTGAGTTATGTTCAGTAAAATTAATTCCAAACTATTTGAGGAACTAATAGAGAGTTAACAGTTGATTGGTGCACTAGTGCATTCACAAGTGTCACTCTAGTTCACTCAAGATTCCCTCATCAGAAACTCATGCCTGTCGATTCTGAGAAATACCCAGTTGACACTAGAGTGTAGGGATAATGGAATATTAGTTGTATGATTTACTGAGTCGTAAATATCATGCATGCTATGAGAGTAGGACCTATGTTTGGATTGCACAATTTTGGAAGCATGAATTACCTTTAAATATGGGTTATTCATTCTAGGAATTATGCAAGAGATTATGGGCTTGGAGAGCTGTTGAATAGGCTAGGGATTTGGCTTGAGATAGCTTGTGAGATGAGAGGGTTGAGCATACTTGTGCAGAATTGTACTAGCGAGAACAATCTTTGTATCTTCAATCATATTTATACATATAGAAGGGTACTGAGTAGTGGCTTTCCCCAAATACATCTTGTGTTATGTTCCATTGATTTATCATCTTCTTGTTCATATTTTTTTCATTGATCTATTGGCTTTCGCTGGTTGAAAGTACAGCTAGATTCTTGTCCCATGTTTTAGTAAACTGCATGAGCTTGTGAATCTACAACATTTTCTACACAAGCCATGCTAATAACATCGTACTCAACCTCAGTCGTGCTTAAAGCTATGAACATCACATCCAAAATATCATGATAGATCTCATATTAAGTAAACACACATATTTTCTTATATCATCAATAACGATTTTGCTCAACATCAATACATCCATGCAATCTTATATCGCAGGAAGGATATCATAGACCAAAAAATTGATCATCCCATGCAAATATCTCGAAATGTGCTTTGCGCCAATTCAATGTGCATGAAGTAGCTCAATCGTGAATTCACTTGGGTTCCATGAAAAACATGTATACATATGGATGGGTGTACACATGGAACATCAATGCTTCAATAAACTATCGTTTTCTAAGTCAAGCTCAGTAATATCTCCTCATAAAATCATGAAATTCAATCAGAGTGTCCAAGGATTTGTATTTCCAATTTCCAAAAGCACTTTAATACCTTTACGATACATATTTTCTTTTCCAAAATTCAGAAAAAAATAATGTAAACTATCAAGCAATAACTATAAACTCAAAATGAGAACTCTAGCTAAAATACCCCAGAAAGGAATTAAAAAACAACCTGAAAATGAAAAGTGTTGATGTTGGAATAACAATTTTTTTTTTTTCAAGGTAAATTTTATTTTACTTTTTTTAATTTGAGTAAAAGCTAATTCTTTTTGTGCATAAAACACCCTCAAAACAAAAGGTATTGATGTTGGAATAACAATTTTTTTTTTTTTTGGCTAAATTTTCAACATTTTTTAATAATGAAATTAAAGATAAAATATCATGACTCCGGGAAACCTTAAAATTCCAATTATTCTTAGGCATGAAATTAAAGATAAAATATCCCATCTCTAAAAAGCATTGAAATTCCAACGATTTTCAGGCATGGCATTAAAGATAAAATATCATTTCTCTGAAAATCCTTAAAATCCCAACAATTTCTAGCTACGGTGTAAAGAAAAAATACTTCTAACTATTTTCAACCATAGAATTAAAGATAAAATATCATAACTTAGAAAAACCTTAAAATTTTGACAAATTTTTAGTCATGAAATTAAAACAAAAGATCATGACTACAAAAAACCTAAAGTTTTCAACATGTTTCAACTATGACATTATGGAAAAAATTTATGACTAAAAAAACTTTGAAAATTAACACTGGAATGAAAGAGTCATTATACCAAGAGTAATTTCTTTTTTAAATGGTAAAAGTAGATTGATTTTAAAATCTTAGCCTAAGACAACTTGATACATTGTAACAAAAATATAAAAATCAACCATCAAATTAACACGTAGTACAGGGAAACTCAACCCATTGTAATGAAAACATAAAGAGCAACCATGAAATTGACACAGTGTAGGGGCGAGCTCGATCCATTATAATGAAAACTTTCAAAATAAATATCAAATTGATACATAACGGGATGAGGTTGGTAGTCGAGGATCAACACAGACCCTACAGAAAAAATAAAATAAAACAAAATAATAAATAATTAAAAATCAAAAATCAAAAATACAAAACAAAACAAAAATTTAAACATTGAAAAAAAGGAAAACACAAAATGTTTAAAAAAATAATAAAAAACATGTCAAAAAAAAGAAAATCAAAAATCAAATACTATATATATATATATATATATATATATATATATATATATATATATATATATATATATATATATATATATATATATATATATATATATATATATATATATATATATATAGATAGATAGATATATATCAACAAGGAAAAAAATATATCAAACATAAAAAATGTAAAAATAAAATAAAATTAACTTATAAAAGATAAAAATTTAAAAAAAATGTAAATATAAAAACTTAAAAATATATTAAAAAAATAACAAGAAAATATTTCCAAAAAACTTATTTTAAGAAAAAAAGTGAAAAAATTAACACAAAAAAAGATTAAAGAAATAATATCTGGTTCAATAATAAAAAAAAGACGTCAAAATAAATAAATAATACATTTAAAAAGAATAGAAAACAATATCAATTTTTTTAATGGAAAAAGAAAACATAAAAAAATTAAAAAATACATTAAGAAAAATTAAAAAAAACACTATAAAAAATAAAAAACATAATTATAATTTTTTTAAAGAAAAAACATGTTTAAAGAGAAAAAACAAAAAAAAATGCCTCCCTCCTACCCTACCCAGGGCTGCGGCTCCACATGCCCTTGGCTAGAGACATTTTGATTCTTGGAATCAAACCCGGTCCAACCCAGGGCTCATGGGGCTACAACCCTTGGCGTGCAAAGGGGACGAGCTAGGCATCCCACTAGCCCTAGGCTTGACGTAGTCGTTCCTGGGAATCGAACTACCTCTAGCCCAAGGCCAGTGGGGTTGCATCCCTAGGCAGGGGAGTAGAGCTACACCCAACTTTCGACCCCCCACCCAGGTTCGTGACCTCATAGGACCTTGGTTGCACATATTTTTATTTCTTTTAAGTTGTTTTTATTATTATTTTTTAAAATATTTTTTTAATTAGTTTTTTTTATTTATTTTTATTGTTTTGAATGTGTTTCTAAAATTTCAAAATTTAAAATTTAATTTGTTTTTATTTTAATATATATATTTTTAAGTTTTTTCTTTTTTTACTTATATTTTTTATGTTTTTTTCTTTAATTGTGTTTTTTTCTTTTTTATCTTTTTTAGGTTTTTATTTTTTATTTTGAAGGTTTTTTTTTTTAATTGTATGTTTAATTTTTTTTAACATTATTTTATTATTTTTACTTAGAATTTTAAGACTTTTTTTGAAAAAAACTTCAAATGTAATCATCTTTGAATAGAATTTTTATTTATTTAAATTTTCATAAAATCATTTTATTTAACATGTCATTTTTAGTGAAAAGGTCCTAAAATTCATAATTTTTTAATTATATCTATATGCAAAATGTGTATTTTTTGTCAAATGTTTAAAATTATTAGTTTTTGGGGACAATTATTTTATGTGTATTGAAGTATTAATGAAAAATATATAAATATATTAAAAATACTAACGTCAAAATATTAATGTTATTATTTTTAAAACTTTGAGAATAAAAATAAAAATTTCATTATTAAAAAGCATTGCGAAAAAAAAATAGAAAAGACATGTTTGGAAAACCATTAAAAAATAAACATCTTAGGATGAAAAACAAGAAGAGGAATAAGACAACTTGAAAAATGGTTAAATAATCAACATTAAAAAAAAAATGTACGTACTTAGGATATAAGAAAATTTAAAGTGTCAAAGATATGCCTTAAAAAATGTTGAGGTTTTTCAAAATCCGCATGAAAATCACCATCATTTAAAAAAGAAATTATCCATACTTAATACATTAAAATATTTAAAGTGTAAAAAATAAGCCCTCTCAAAAAGGTGGTTGATGTTGCATCAATGCTTTTCAAAATCAACATGAAAATCACTAACATTTTAAAAAAATGGTCATACTTGATACATGAGAAAATTTAAAGTGTCAAAAATATGCTAAAAAGAATGTATTCTTAATCAATACTTTTGAAAATCAGAGGATTTTTTGCTACCTCAAAAAAATTAGTACTCGGTACAGTTTTTGTTTGATAGTTTACAATGTTAAATTAATTCATCATGCCATGATTCATCATTTCAAACTTCAGAGGAAAACTCCATCTTAATTTGATCATCAAAGGCTCATTACCTATCAAGAATAGACAATCATCATATAAAACAAAAATCAAAGTTACCTTGGACCACTTTTGAAGTAGAGATTTGGTTCGACACATCTTCATGGCTTCACAAGGTCATTGTCAATGTGGACATACTAGGCTCAGGAAGCTTGCTTCCTATAATTTTTTCTGCAAATGTAACACTAATCAAACCAATATGATCAACCTTACACAAATCAATATTGTGCAATCAAATTAAATACGTAATCTTATCGATTCTTGGGTGCCAAATCAAAACTAATATCAAACTCATAAGCATTTTTGCCAATATTCCTGTGACAAACTCTTCAAACCAAATGTCAAGTAGATATCGCATCCAAATACTAATTTATGACTTCATCTATTGTCATGTCAACAAATTGTTATTAAGCAATATCAATCCATCCTTATGAATAATTTATGCCACTAAATAAAAATGCATATATCAAGGACAAGTCATATAAGTTGCATGCATATACCAAGAATAAGTCACAACCATATATACTTTAACAATGTTCCAAAGACAATGAATTCAATACAAAATCAATTCGAACATTAATTATTGAAAGTCATTATGCGCACATAGCACTATCATAAAGGAAAATCTTTAGTCATCAAGTACCAAATCAAATCAAAACTCTAACTTGTTATCATTGTGAATATAAGCCAAAAGATATCTATGAACCATCAAACATTATTTCAACTTTCTAAAGCATCATCAATCATCCAGGCCAATATGCTCACTAAGTCAAGCGAGCAAGCCAAAATCTTATCAAAACCACGTAATTGTTATCAAATATTGTCATATGCTAACTTCAATGATCAAATCACAATAACATACTAATATGCATATCCTGGACCCCTACAAACACAAGTTTAGTCAACACATTAAAATTCTCTATAATAATTCAAACATTCAAACTTCCCTGCTCATAGAACCTTCAGATATCTGTTCCATATATGTAGGACTATTATACTCCATGTGCACTTCTGATTTTGTGCATGATGCTTCAGATTGTGTGACCTACAGGCACAATCACACCCATATACATTATTTTATATGAATGGAGGCCTATAGCTACACTGATAAGCTTACTTCCGTGCCATTGAGGCTTACGGTAAGGAAAATTGTCTCTTCTTAGACCATAACTTGCTGGAGACCAATAATATTAGACATCTGTTTATTTATGTCCAAAAAAACATACTTCAATAGTAGATAATCTCCTATACATCTAATGTAAATTAAAATAGGAGAATGAAAAAGGATATTATAAAGAGATTCTCCCTGTGAAAGGGAATCCACTTCAATCATCATCATTCAAAACATAAAGTTATCTATCAAAATACTAGTCATGCATTAGAAAATTTGATAGATCATCAAATATAGCTATATCATCTTCTAAAACAGATATTCATCATATTCATAACATTTTAGCATCATCTACTTCATTATCATATATGAACTTTAGGTCAAAATTTTATCAAGAGTTACAATCTTATGATTACAACAACAAATAGGTGATTCATCATACTTGAAAGGTCATGAAAACAATAGCACTTACATAACTTAGTCCATCAAGTCAGGTCATCCATATTTTAGTATATGACATAAGTACTTAGTTTATCAAAAGACAAGAAAGAAAAAAAAGGAGATCATGTATATCAATCTTATTTTCATACTTTTATCATTATGGTTACCATCCTTATCACAAATATGATCAAAGTATCAAGTTACCTTCTATTAGAATCAAGGTGTTAGCCTTCTTTATGAGATCAAGATATCCAAAATTATAGATGTTAGCCTAACATCAAGTATACCAATATATAAAAGATAAGTATTAATTATCATCATAGAATAAAGAAGTGCATCATGTTTAAAAAGTAAGATGCTTTTTTTACTACCAAGTATACGATCCCATCATGAGTATCATGAATCGAAGTTTCATATGCATGAATTATTTGTGAAGGTGACATTACCATCATACCTTAGGGCTTACCTTGCCATCCTATATTGCAATGATAACATTAAAATAAAGCACCATGCATACTTTGAGTGTTCAAATACCTATGCACCTTATTATTTTAAGTAGGGAGTTGTAGAACTTTTTCAACTTTTCATGAAGTGCCTCTTTACCTTTTTCAATGCTAGTTATTATATTCCTTCATTAGCCAAGATCCTCAAGAAGGATCCACTTATCACAACCCATCATGAGGTTAGAAGCATCCAAATTCTCAAATATATATGCCTAAAGTAATAATAAAAATAATAATCATATCAATAAGTCTAAACAAAAGTAAAGACATAAATTTGAAACATAAATGAAAATGTACTTATCTTCAACGTGAGGTGATCATCTTCGGTCCTCTTGAACCATCCTTCAAGGGTCATCATTTTCCATTGTCCATATGACAATGTTTCCTTCAATATTTTAACTAACTTTATCAACAACTCGGCCTAATAGAGACTATCCCATCTAGGGCTTCATAAAATCTGTCACAAGTGCTTGTAAATCTTCACATCAGTCATGCTAGGGTTTATAAATTACATATTTCAAATATTTGTCTTAAACCAAAGTTTCTTCCAAACCCTAACCTCATAATATCCATCAAACCCTAATAACCAAATTTCCTATAGTTTCCTTCAAACCCTAGTATTCTTTTCTGTCTCCTTAGTCTTCTCTTTCATCCATCAAGGGTGTCTTCGCAGGGGTGATCTTCATTGACTTTTCTTCAGACAAACTCTGACACCATGTTAATTTTTCTTAGGACTATATTTTTCTTTTCTTTGATAATTGCATTTCATTATTTCTATATTTAAATTCACCCCATACCATCATATCATTATTCATATTTACATCATTATTCAGTAACAAATGCAACTATGGAGAAAGAACAATCATTAGGGGAATTTTGACGTCTAAAATGGGACTCCTAAGAAGAATATACAACCAAAATAAACTTTATAAGAACCAATAGGATTGAAGATTACGATGTCAAACATGGGGGATGATTCACCATTTTTGGAGTAAAAGGGTAAAATATTAAAAAATAATAAAATAATAAAACTACTTTTTCAACTCGTATTTTCAACTTATCTCCCTAAGGTTTTACTCAAGTTTCTAGGGGGAAGTACTCATTGGATGAAAAATTTAATTCCTCTTCTAAGGATTACCAATGTTACTTACTTTTTATGGACCCTCCTACACAAAAAATGAGAAATACATGAAAAATTGTGATTACAATCACATTTTTCATGTATTTCTCTTTTTTATTGTAATAGTATCCATAAAAAGTATGCAACATGGAACTCCTTGGATGAGGAATCAAATTCTGCATCCAACAAGTGTTTCCGCACAAAATTTGAGTAAACCCATAGGGAGATAAGTTGAAAATACGAGTTGAAAAATAGTTTCTTCCTTTTTCCCTCTAAAATTTGATTATGTAATCTAATTTTATTTTATTATTTCCACTATTATTTTATAATTTCCTTAGGAGGCCCATTTTAGACCTCAAAATTCCCCTAATGATCATCATCAATGCAATAGGACATAAAGGAACAATAAAATAAAATCATTTACACATAGAGACACCAAGATTGGTCAAAGACTCAGGAAAAACCCACTGTGGGGAAAAGCCTTTCCAATTATTCTTCTTATTAGATTCTCATTGAATGATTTAGCAAGAGAGATTACAATGATCCATATCTTCATCCATACAACCAACCAAAAAAAACTAAACAATATCCATAAGATGAACCCAATCATGCTAATAATAAAAAAAACCCTAATTCAGGAACCTGTAGTCAATTGTCACTATTTGTAGTAAATTGTCAAACTCTACGATCAACGAGAAAAAAGTTCAGTCAAGTGGCAAAATTCATCCTTTAGGTTCAGGTTGGAGGGAAGATGTGTCATGCATGCAGTTTAAAGGCTTCGGTCTAAATATATCGATGACATGCCAGCAACTTTAGTCAAAATTTCTCCATGACATGCATATGGTTGATACCCAAAACACTAAAAACAGAGATGTTAGCTTGAGACCCTACAATTTAGAGCCTAAGCGAACTAATCTCCACGAACTTGCATCAAACATGTGCGAGCCAAACCAAGGAAAAGAATATAATAATGTCTCATGATCTTATCCAATTGAGGTTGAGCTCACTTGTATTTATAGCTTCCCAAGGGTTTCCAATTTGTTTTAGGGGCAACATAATCAAATATGTACGTGTAGGCTTTAATTCAAAATACACTTCCCCTTGTCCAAATTGAGCACTTCAATAGTGAAAATTGGTCCTCTCAAAAAGAGGAATCTCATCCCATGGTTGGATTTTATCACTAAGCTTCCAAATTAGCATTTTATAAAAGATCCTCTATCAAATACCATACCTTATTACTAAATGAAGTTAACGCCTTAATGCATAAATATTTGTAAATATAAATCATTTGAATGAAAAAAGGTTCGTGTTCAAATACAATAGATGATCCTCCATTCACTTCTTAAAGGATCCATTTTCACATGTTTAAGGTTATGGTGATAAAATTAAAAACGACATTGGTCGCTTAGTAGTGGTAATTAAGTTGATGTAATGTGAGACTATAAAAAAGAACTTCCTTGCTAAACATATTTATGGAAAT
Organism: Pinus tabuliformis; assembly: GCA_031772625.1. Classification (NCBI taxonomy): domain Eukaryota; kingdom Viridiplantae; phylum Streptophyta; class Pinopsida; order Pinales; family Pinaceae; genus Pinus; species Pinus tabuliformis. Next base: position 878,109,241 of record CM062807.1, read on the forward strand.
GTCTGCGAATGAGAGAAACTCTTCATTTCATCACTTTTTATGCTTTGTAGGAGTGTAATGCTAAAGTGGACAAATTCTCAGAACGTGGAGGGATGAAGATTGGTTTTGCTCCTTACGGAAGGATACCCCGAATTTTAGAAAATGTGAATGAAAAAGGGTGAACTTTTTTTGAAAATATGAATCAAAAGCGGTGAAGAATTTTGATTTTGACTTATACTCTTGTGAATATCTTCCATTCTAATCAATTGGAATAAATTATTATGGTTTGTATAGAAAATTGCTTGATTATACTCATTCTTTGCACTCTAGGGTTAATAAAGCTCAACCTTCCAAAAGAGAAGTATTACTGGAAAGCCAAGCTCCCTACCTTGCAATGAAGGGAAAAACATTAAAATAATCATTTTTTTTGGCATATCCAATACCTTAGATCTATTCAATTGATACCACTACATAGTCGATATTAAAACCAATTAGGACCCCATCTCTTTCTAAAGAATATTTGTAACATCCTAGTTCACATTTCACAGGTTGGTGATTGGTTGCATCCTCATCATTTTTATAGATAAGACCAATCAAACCGCTCATTTCCTCTTCACTACCAAGCCATACGAAAACCTTAAATTCTAGAGGACACTTTAGTTTTCATATATTTTCTCATTACCACTAGTTTTTTCCTACCAGAAAGAGTTGTAAATGTAATCATGGGAGATTTTTTGAATTTATCCTATTAAGAGAAATTTGAAATTTGAAAGCCCAGGATACAATAATTAGAATACAAAATCCCTTTTGGAAGATGAAGCCAAAGGTATAAATTGATTAACCAAATGTTTATCATGGAATCTTCTCTATTTATTTTTTTCCGTGTAGCACTTACATTTATGTCTCCTAATTGTTTGAGCCATTTATTTGGCATGCCCAGTTAGTGCCACATCATCTATACAGACTGCTCACTAGGCTATCTGCATTTTTTTTTTAATTCGTCTATTTGGGAAAACAAATAGAACATGATTCTAGGAGCATACGGAGTCCATTTCGTGTCAAATGAGTTGCACCAGATTCAGGATGATGAGAACTACGCGATCGTTTAGGTTCCACACTGATCCGACAACTTTTAATTTTGAGCTATTTTTTAAGCACCTGATCACTTGATTTATCAGAGAATCATACTGCTACTTTTTTTTATTTCCATTCATCATGAGAATAAACTTATTTAAGGGAATCTTTTTCAATGTTAGTATACAAATTTAATTCACAAACATATGATACATCCATATCATCTACATTAACGGAATTAGAATTATCTACATCACCAACCTCTTGTTTAGTGGAACCTCTAGTTCCTATATTTTTGACCTCATCAATATGAACATATTCAAGTGTTTTGGTGAGCCATTTTGGGGGACATTTCTGAGATAGATTATTCTTCACTAATTGATATGGGGCTTCATCAAGATTTATCCTTCTAATCCAATCAGGCACATCCCTCAAAGGATATTTGTGTTTTAATAAGTGGTTGGGACTTCATGAGAGGGAAACAATGCTTCAAAAGAAGATTCCACATATTCATCCAAGATAGGGATGTATGCTAATATGTAGAATATCGCTATTAAATTCATGATATGTTTTTGCATGGTTGACTCGATCCAAATGACCAAGCTCCTGCTCAACGATGTTTTTAGTCTTGGAAGATTAAAAAAAATCACATCTTTAGAAAGAAAAACTTCTTGTTTACCTCATAATAAACATGATATGCCTTTTTGGTATCTAAATATCCCATGAAAATTCAGTTGCAATTCCTTACATCATGCTTGTTTCTTTGTTCTTAACGAAGCAAGGCATAGTCAGTGGAATTAAAGACCATGAGATTGCTTGCTAAAGGAATGTGGTGATATCACATTTCGTAAGGAATTTAATTTCTTAGAACATGACATGGACATATTTTTTCACATATACTACAAAAAATTGTGTCAATCCAAAACATCAACTTTAGATTTTTGAAAAACATGGAGTGAACCATATTCAAAACAGTCGTATTCATTGTTTTATATACCAAATTTTGTTATGGATTTTATGGAACAATGATTTGATATTGAATCTCATATTTCAAATATGGTTTTCAAATTCATTAAAATTATATTATTTTCTATCATTAGTATGAAGGGGGCCAATATGTGGTTCCACATAATTTTAAATACGCATATGAAAATTTCTAAACATTTCAAAATATTGTGATTTCATTTTCAACAAATATATTTAACACATCTTGTTGTAGTAATCAATAAAAATCATCATATAGTTATTTAAATTTGCATAATGAACATGCATAGGGCCACACAAATTAGAATGAATTATGTCAATTTTTCTACGTACTATGGATGTAGAATCATGAAACAGTTGTTGCTACGCTTTCCAAGGATACAAACATCATATTGTTTTAACTTCCTAGGAATAGTAGAAAACTAGAAACATCGTTCTTTTATGATACATAAAATTTGACATAATTAACATGTCCAAATATAGCATGCAATAGAAGAAAATATGGCAATGTACATTCATCATAATAAGAGATGTACGGATAATTTTGTGTAAAATTGTATGTCCCTTTCATATTTAGCATTATTTAATCCTCCACTCCAATCAGGATAAACATGTTGTCATATTCTTTCTTTAGTTCTACTTTTCCATAAAACATATGAATAGAGTGGCCTTTTTCGTAAATTTGAATAAGGGAAAATAGATTTATCCATAGATCTAGAAGTTAGGGCATATAATGCAAAAGAAGATTAGGAAATATAGGTTTTTAAAACCTTATGGAGATAAGTTCTAAAGGAATTTAACTTAATTTATCTACAAATATATTGTTACATCTACATTGTCATAGAATTATTCAAAAAGCCTCTTCGGAAAGTCATGTGGCATGTGGCACTTGAATCAAGCATCCATGCATCTCTCCAACAAGAAAATGAAGTGTGAAGCACATATTCCATTATCGTAATATTGAAATGAGAAACAATATAATGAGAAAATTTAGGTGCTTTACCTTTAGGTGGATCTAATGGTTTACCTTTACTTTGTTTTCTAGTTTCAATTATCTTTCATTCTCTTATAGGGGAGTTTTCATATTGATGTATCAAATCCATCTCTATTGTAAAGAATGTATTGGATATTAGGTCTTTATCCTTGATGGTATATACCCCCACTGCCTTTGAAATTCATTCTTCCATGTCTTTTATATTGCCACTTCCTTTAAGAGAATCATCTGTTTGATTCTTACTTTTATAAGAAAAGAATACTACTTCTTCAGATAATTGAGTTGTTGTCTTCCTCTTCTTCAAATAATTCTCTCATTCTGTAACAACCTAGGTGAAAATCCCATGTAATAAAAGTTAAAAGTAATAATAATGGTTTATGGGACACTTATTCCAAGTTGAATGTTCAGAACAACATCTTAGAGGATGTTCATTTGGTTGTCTATTGCTGAGGAAAATGGCAAAGGAAATAGATAAGGCTTTGGAATAGAAAAATAGCATTTTTGGCACATTTATTTATGAAAATAATGGAAATTAGGAGAAAATGGAGGTGAAAGATCACAGGTTTCATGTGAGGAGGAAAATGAAGGAAAATATTGGTAAATGAAGAAAATAGAGGCCCCATTCATAAAAAGGCTTCTGAGGATCAATTGGTAACCTTTTGTCAATTCAATTTTGTAGCTCTCTCTCATTCTCTCTCTCTCTCTCTCTCTCTCTCTCTCTCTCTCTCTCTCTCTCTCTCTCTCTCTCACACACACACACACACACACACACATTCAGTCTTGGACAATTGAGTTTTCTTGGAGCACTTTGGCATTGAAGAGAGAAAGGAAAAGAAGGCAAGATGAAGCAAAGATCAAGCAAGGAAGACCAAGATCAATCAGTTACAATAGGATTCTTTGCAGGTATCGATTTGCATTTGTATTTTCCTTGCTAGATTTGGCATGCATGGTGTTGCACGTGGTTGTTTTTTGTCATGGCATGGGTTTTCCCAGGTGTAATAGTGTTTTCAGCCTGGCATTGCTATTACCTAATAGCCTTGATGAAATCGGTTCTCATACTTTAGTTGATATAGATTGTCATAAGGATTCAAAGTTGAGTGGGGTTTCTCTCCGAAATGAGAAATGCATGGCCTAGTGGTCCCTAAACCGAACTATGGATCTCGGTAAAGCCACTAGCCTAGTAACCACTGAGCCAGACTGTGGTTTGTAGTAAATCAAGGATTTTATGACTTGGTCGTCCTAGGAATCCTTTTTGGTGAATGGAGGGATATACGGTAAAGCCAAGAGGTGGATTTCTCTCTGTTGGACCTAGTAGTCCTCTGATGGGATGTACGGTAAAGCGTGGATAGTGGGTCTTAGTGTAGGTCCTAGTGATCCATGGATTAGACTATGGATTATAGTAAATCTTGAGAGACTAGGAGGCACTCAAATTTCTCACGGTGTAGGTGGATAATTCTGGTAGCATCCATGCTTTTTCGGTTCTTTTCAGTTGGTTATGTGTCCCACATTCATGCTTGGAATATGGCATAGAGGTGATTGGCTGAAGAGATACTTGACTCAGCTAATCTATGGTCTGGTGGAATGTGGTAGTCCTATCTCTAGCTGCTTTTTGCATTAATTAATGAGAAATTCACTCCCTTGGTCTTCATGTGTAAATGTACTAGTTTATATGTGGATTTTATGACCAATACATTTATGGTATTTCTGTTGTTATTATGTTGGTTATGTGTATGTTTTATGACAACGTTTATGTATAGCTCGCAGTATGTTTTTACTTGTAAATGAATCGGTAATGTATCTATGACCTAATAGATGATAATGCAACAAAAGACATGAGGGAACAATGGTTCTTAGTGATTCTTATATAAGTATGAGATCCCTATGCTTAATTTTGTTGTTTACACCTGTATATTACATGTTTGTGATATGTTTGATGAAATGCTTGTCATGGCTAGTAGGGGTCTAGTTAAGGGCTTATTTAACTAATAACTTTGACTTCATTCTTTCCCTCTTATTTTACTGTTATTAAGAAGTTATTCCATTCTGGGTAGTGACCTAGGCTCTAGGCCTTAAAAAGTGGCTCAAATCCTAGGGATGCTAGCATAGAACTAGACAAATTGGTCCCTAGATGCCAACATGCAGGCCCGTGAGAGCATCCAGAGGTCCCTAGACATTTTCATGCCCATATCATGACAACTTCTCGAGGCAAAGTGATCAAAAGTTTCAATGGGACCCAGGGGAAAGTTGCCTGAAATGTTGGCATGGTTCTCAGGGGTCCTGTAGCTGATGTGGAAGATTTGTGTATTGTGTTTCCGTCAATTCCAATTCCTTAAGGTCACATAGGAGGTCAAATCCAAACATAGAAGCCTTTTGTCACATGTTTACCTTGGTTGGCTGGTTACTTAGGTAGATGTGTGAGGGCGGTATTATAGAGTGGTATAAGAGCATGGTTCACCCCTCAAACTCGATGGACTATGTGTTTTGGTCATGCATGCATGTCAGTTACATGTGTGTCTCTTACCCTTTCATTTCATGTTCTAATTTCATTTTCATGCTATTGATCATGGTTGTAGTGATGTCATCATGGAAAGATTGATGGTGTTACTATGGAGTGCGTTGTCATGAATATGTGACTAGTTACATATTGTTATATTTCACTTACATGTATCATTTTTCATGTGTGGTTACATTCCCATATGTTTGGTTATATTCTTGTATGCTTGGTTACATATACCATTCTTGTAGGTTTGGTTACAAGTATTGTTCACTTATGCTTGATTACATGTGTTCATGTGTATGTATTGCTGATTATGAATTTCTTATGCATGTTGGGTGTTTGCATGTGGCCATGTGTACAATGGTATAATGGTCTTTGTTATCATCCATGAGGTCATGATATGTGCAATCGATATAGTCATGTATTGATGACTAGACTCTAACTAGAATGATGTTTATGTGTTGATGCATTTATTTGTATATGTCTATATGTTGTTATGATTATGTTATACATGTATCATGTTGATTTGGACGATCTTGCAGATGAGGTAACCTCCCAAAATTATACTAAGATACGTTAGTTTGTTATGATTTGGTTTGTTATGATTTGGTTTACAAGGACTCTCCCTATGAGTCAAATGAGCAACGTGGTGGGCACTCTTCTGATTTGGCAGATATGTTGAGAAGCTTGAAGGAAGAAATAAGGAGTTGTAAGTGAGACAATGATAGGATCATAGAGGCACAAGAGAAACAAGTAGAGGTTAATACAATACTTCTTTAGAGTTTGTCAAAATTGTAGTGACAAGGGACACTTCGAATCATCCATGGACAAGAGGACATAACTAATGGGGCATATGGCAGTAGGTCTCCTAGTAGACACAGGTTGGGTAGAGCTGACACGGTGAGAGATGGAAGGTTGATGGCCACTCCAGATAGGAGGGGTGATGAGTAAAGGTACATTTCTAGTTTTGGTTCTGAAAGACATCATGATCGTCATTGTTATCATCCTTACCAGAGGAGTGATAGAGTATACTTGCAAGATGAATTTAAGAAAGAAAATCCACCTACGTTTCATGGAGATGTGAAGAAGTCAGATGATACAAAGGCTTGGATACTTGGGATGAAGAAATTATTTGAGTTGCATGAGTACACAGATAACATGAAGGTTAGAAAAGATATCTTCAACTTGAAAGGTAAAGAAGATATTTGGTGGGAAGACGTGTAGCAGGTCAGAGAAATCATGACAGATGACTTGAGTTTTCATGAGTTGAAGAGGATTTTAGGAAGAATTACTTCTCATAAAGGTACTACAACAGCAAGGAAAAATAATTCTACGAGCTAAAGATGGGGTGAATGACAGATGAAGAGTACACAACCAAGTTTATGGAGCTATTCATGTATGTACCATATCTTATAGGTGAGAAGGCTAAATTTGAAGAATTTGTCAGGGGTTTCCCATTAGCATTTAGAGATTAGATTGAGTATGAAAATCCTGGTAACTTCATAAATTCATTAGGAAATTGAAGCATTGCTATGAAAATTTAAAATTGCAAGGATGAATCTCAGCAAGGATGGAAAGAGAAAGACAAAGGTAGGGGTAAATGGAAGACTAAGAGAGAAAGGCCTCAAAATAAATATGGGAAAGAAAATATGGCACCACAATATAATTTTAATGCAACTACATAGGGACATGGGTCACAACAGCAGCATAGAGGTGAGGGCACTGGTCGGTTGGAGTGTTAGACATGTGGTAAGGAACACATTAGGAGAGGTTGTCTACAAAATTAGGGTGGTAGGCCTAAGACATACAGTACACAGGAGGCACAGACTGTTGGGGATGTGGGGCAAAGTATTCCTCGTATTTATGTAGTTGTGGACGATAGATAGGAAGAAACAAGCATATATCATTGAGATGGCTGGAAAGCTTTGTGATCAAGTTATTTCTATTTTGATTGACCTTGGATCTAATTATAGCTATGTTAGTCCTGACTTGGTGGATAAGTGTGGTTTGAGTAAGGAATTGCATGCAAAATATTAGTGAGTGCAGTTGTCTATAGGTACAAAGAAGAATGTTCTTCATTAGGTAAGAGCTTGTGCATTTGATTTGAATGTTATGCCTACAACAACACAATTGAATGTATTACCATTGGGATCATACAATACGTTTTTCGTCATGGATTGGTTGTATCTTCATAGAACCAAGGTAGAATGTTATGACAAAGTCATTGAGTGTGTGGATGACAATGGGGAACTAAGAGTCTTGCAAGGTAAGAATAAATCCACATTAGTTATGATGGTGACAACTATGCAGGAAAAGCATAGTAACAAGAATGGGTGAATGTTATTTGCAGTGCATGTTTCTAGTGACACGGGTAAGGAAGTTGAAGATGCATATGTGTTTAGTAGGTACCCAGTTCTGCAGTAGTTTGAGGATCTATTTCTTGACAAAATTATAGAGTTTCCACCTCACAGGGAGGTAGACTTTTCTATTGAGTTAGTGTCAGGGAGTCTTACAGCAGATTTATTAGTTAGATTCAGAGACAGGATATATGTGTCGGATAATAGTGAGCTCAAGAAGGTGATCATGAAAGAGTTTCATAAAAACTTTATTTAGGTCACCTAGGTTATTAGAAGACATTGAATGCAGTGAATAAATTTTTTTATTGGTCAAATCTGAAGACAGATGTAATAGATTTTGTGGCTAGTTGTTTTGATTGCCAGTGAGTAAAGGTAGGGTTTAAACAGCCAGGTGGACTGCTACAACCGATTGTGATTCCAGAGTGGAAATGGGAGTTCATTTTCATGAACTTCATCATAGGGTTGCTGAAGACATTGAGAGAGAATGATTCCATCATGGTTGTTTAGGTTGAAAACGGTTTCACACTTTATTCCAGTGAATTCTATATTCTCAGCTAGCAATGTAGAACATGTGTTCATCAGATATGTGGTCATATTGCATGGTATTCCAAAGAATATTGTGTTATATAGGGATGGAAAATTCACTTGCATGTTTGGGAGAGATTTGTTTACAGGTTTGGGCGCAAAGTTGGCCTTCGCTACAACTTATCATCAACAGATAGATGGACAGACAAAGAGGGTCAACATGATATTTGAGGACATGTTTAGAATGTATGTGATGCATCAGCAGTGGAAGTGGAAGGAGTATCTTTTGTTGGTTGATTTTGCATACAATAATGGTTATCATGAGTCATTAAGGATGATTCCTCTTGAGGCATTGTATGAGAAAACTTGCAATACTCCTATCAATTGGAGTGATCTAGTTAACAGGGTGTTGATTGGACCAGACATGTTGGCGGACATGGAACATGAGATGCTGGTTATAAAGAAGAATCTAAAGGTAGAACATGATAGGTAGAAGAGGTATTCATATCAGATCAAGTAATTCAAGGAGTTCCAGTTAGGGGAACATGTGTATTTGCACATCAAACTAAAGAAGATATCCTTATGGATTGGATCATGTGCTAAGTTGGCACCACAGTTTTGCAGACCCTTTAGTATTGTTGAGAGGATTGGACCAATAACGTATCAACTTGCACTACCTTAGATAGTGAAAGTCCATTATGTTTTCCATGTATCATTACTTAAGAAGTGTATTAGGGATGTTGATCATGTGATTGACTAGTCTATAATGTAGGTGGAACCAGATGGAGAATTCCAGCGGGAGCCTCAGTGTATATTACAAAAAAGGTGGTCATACTCCGTAACCAAACAATCGAGCAAGTTAAGGTCTAATGGGACCTATTTTGGCTCAATGAAGCTACATGGGAGATGGAAAATAATATGCATGCCATGGATCTTTGCATGTTTTCTAGTTGAGGCAAAGCAGTTTTGATATGGTGTTTTGGTATATGTTTTGATACGGTGTTTTCGTATATGCTTTGATATGGTGTCTTGGTATATGTTTTGGTGTATTTTCTGCTGATATTTATATATGTACATATGTATATGGATGTAAATGCCATCAACTACGTTATAAAGCTCCAATAAGTGGTATGTGTTTCTTTTCATTATGATTGTCATGTTGTTATGTTGTCATGCTACTATGTTATCATGTTCTTATGTGATCTGTTAATGAGATCTTAGACTAATATTAAGGTATTATATACTCATGTGCATGATTTGCCTATATCACTCAGTGCAGGGGATAGATAAAATTGTGAATAATATAGACAATTAAGTAGTTATAGAAACATAATAGATACACACATAGCACAACAAATAATCAAGGAGTTCACCCAAAACACTTGGTCTATGCCTCCTAGTCTAGCTTTTAGTGGTGACCTCTCTATTATGTCTTCAAGAGTAGAGTTTTAAAAAAGTGAGCTCAATTTGACTCTTGCACAACAAATACAAAACAATAGGAGTTTTACTTGAATCCCTCAAGTCTCTCTAAGTACACTGACTCTCCCTCTCACTTTTTGTCTTTGTCTTCTCTCTATCTCAACACTGCCTGCCTTTATCTCTGTCATTCAGTGGCTTTTAAACCGATCAGTGCTTGTTTTTTTGGTTTCCCATTTGGGGTCTCTCGCTCCCGGCCTCTGTTCGCCCAAATCCCTTTTGAGTGTTAAACAATCATTTGTTAATGTCCTCAGGGAAGGTGGCCACCTGTTTCTCCAATGAAAGGAACCATCGCCGCATTGAAATCCCAAATATCTTTTTCTCTGTTTACACATAGAAATACATAGAAAACACTATAAAATGCTTCCTATCGGACTTGAAATCACATCAAATTTGCCCTATAATCCATCGAGTCTGCCCTTATATCACTATCACAAATTGTTGGGTCATGGATTCCTTTGTATTTGGGTCTAACATGAAAAATCCAAAATACAAAGAAAATCCCAACAAAATGGCTTCATTCCAGACTTCAAATATTTTAATATAACATTCATAACCCTTTCGGGTCTGGCCATATCGCAAGTCGCATATTTCTTTTGGCTTCCGATCGTCAATTGTGCCGATCAACCTTATTGGCTATCGATGCATCGCATAGTCACTGGCCTCTCGGCATCACCCCTTTACACAGTTGCGATGCGATATTGCGATATCACAATCGCATATCGATAATTCGTCAGGTCGCGGTTAAGTCCCTTTGTACATACATATAAGCGATGCGATATATCGCAATTGCACATCGCGTGGTCTTCAGGTCTACGTAAGTCTGTCCCTTTGTGTATTGGCGATGCTATATAGCAACATAATTTGGGTTGTTGATCTGCGCGCTTGATCAACAGTCCTCAATAATTCACGTTAATCATTGTCACAATTACCATAAGGCCACCTCCGATAGCCCCTGCTTACCACCGCCAATTGCGATATGCCGATCAGATCTAGACCGTTGATCGGCCAGATCCAACGACTCCTGTGCATCATTCTTCTAACCTTCAATAGCCTCTATTTTCTCTTTTTCTTCATGTTTTTCTCTCCCGATAATGTTTTCCACCATTTTTAAAGGTTCATCCTTTACGATAGTTTTTTATTTTTGAAGACTTAGAGGGTTTTTAGGATCCATTTTGGATCACTCCTTCCCACTGAAAAGCTTTTGGACCACGAAAAGTTGGTATTTAAGCATCGATCAAGTGAGGATATAACTTCCTCGCTTGTCCTATCTCTATCCCTCGTGCACTGATTTGTTTTGAACCTTTGATTCAGATTCTCAGGTAGTCAATATGCCCTCTACATGTAGTTCTCACCTTCCTATCTAGAACTGTGTCTTCCTGCAACTCATTGAGATATTCAGGCAACAGATCATCAATAGAAGGAAACTGACTTTCCTCTTCAGGATCTTCAATCAATGAAGGTTCATACAGTCTCAAGTTCTCTGCATTAACGACTAAATAGGTATGCATATAAGCTGGCAAATCAAGGCGAAAATCATTTTCACCAATTTTCTCAAGTATCTCTAAAGGCCCATACCTTACTGGCTTCAGCTTCTTACCTTCACCTTCCATTCTATCTTTGTTGATGTACAGCCAGACTTGATCACCAAATTGGAAACTATGTTTATTTCAATGCTTATCATGCCTTTCCTTGTACTTGGCATAGCTTCTTTCCAGTTGTTCCTACACTACCTGGTGAATTTCTTTGATTTGTTCAATGAACTTGGTTTCTTTGTCCACATCATTGTGTCCATCAACTGCTATGTCTTTTCCAAATAAAAAATCCAAAGGAGACCTTGGTGTAAAACCAAAACAAGTCTCAAAAGGAGATCTATGTGTAGAACAGTGCTTGGCATAGTTGTAAGCATGTTGCACATAACACAAATGTTCATCCCAAAGCTTGGGATGCTTTCTGCAATAGCCCCTGAGAAGCTAGGTCACTGTCCTGTTGACCACCTCTATTTGACCATCTGTTTGTGGATGAAAGGTTGTGCTCTTCTTCAATTTGGTGTCTATCAATTCCCACAGACTTGACCAAAATTTCCCAACAAATCGAGAATCGCGATTAGATACAATAGAAGTGGGTAACCCAAAATGAACCCATACATGCTAAAAGAACAACTTCGACGTTTGTTCAGCTGTAACCTACTTGTTACAAGGTATCAAAATACACATTATGCTGAACTTTTTGACAGTAACATATAAATAATCATGACCTTTTCTAGATTTTGGCAATCCCCCAACAAAGTCCATGGAAACACTTTCCCAAGGATGAGAAGGAACTGGAAGTGGAGTGTACAAGCCTATTTTTCTATTGCTGGGCTTGCTTTTAGCACACACGGTACACCCTTTAATATATATAGAAAATGTCTGATGCACTCTTGCCCAATAATAGAATCTTTGTAGTTGTGAAACTGTTTTTCTTACACCAAAATGACCTGATATTAGAGAAGTATGTGCTTCTTGGATTATGTTGACTCTTTCAGTTTGAGGAATGCATAACTTTCCCAAATGATATAAGAGTTGGTCCTTAACATAATAATCCAATTCTTCTACTTGTTTGCCGTGACTTAAGGTTGCATATACATCTTTAAAATCTACATCTTGAGCATATTGTTCAATGTAGCTTTCATGCATTACTGAGTTATGCTTAAGCATATTAGATGCATTTATGATTGGTCTTGATAGCATATTTGCAACCTTATTGTGTATGCCTTTCTTATATCTGATGACAATATGAAATTGTTGTAGGAAACCCCTCCACCTATAATGTCTTGATTGTTGCAATTTAGTTTGTGAGTGCAAATATTGAACTGGTCGATGATCTGTATGTATAATTGTTTCTTTTCCCAATAGTTAATGTTTCCACTTTTTCACACTCTGTACTAATGCATACAATTCTTTATCATATGTGGGATAATTAACTACTACAAAATTAAATGTCTCAGAATGATATCATATGGGTTTACCATGTTGCATCAACACTGCTCCCATGGCATAATCACTGGCATCTGTCTCAATCTCAAATGGTCGTTGAAGATCTGGCAATGCTAGTATTGGTGCTATACTCATTGTTTCTTTCAAGGTATCGAAGGCTTTCTGCTGTTTGCCTCTCCACTGAAACACCTTGTTCAATCCTTTCAAAGCATGTACGGGAGCTGCAATCAAGGAAAAGTTAGCAATAAAATTTCTCCAATATTGTGCTACTCCTATGAAACTCCTAACTTCTTTAGCAGATTTGGGTTTAGGCCAGTTCACAATGACTTCGACCTTAGAGGGATCTATCTTCAATTCACCACCCCTACAATATGACCCAAATAATTTAAAGATGTTTTGCCAAATTCACATTTTGATAACTTTACATAGAGATTTCCTCTTTTCAAAACAGCTAAAGTTTGCTTTACATGCTTCAAATGTTCTTCCCATGTTTTACTGAAAACAAGAATGTCATCTAAATATACAATTACAAAATCACCAATAAAAGGTCTAGGTACATCATTCATAACTCTCATGAAAGTGGTAGGAGCATTAGTTAAGCCAAAAGGCATAACTAGCCATTCATACAACCCTTACTTTGTCTTGAAAGCAGTCTTCCATGCATCTTGTTTTGCAACTCTGACTTGATGATAGCCATTGCACAAGTCCAACTTGGAAAAGTGAACTTCTTCTTTCAACTAGTCTAATAGATCATCAATGTGAGGAAGAGGATAATGATTCTTGATAATTATTTTATTCAGTGCTCTGTAATCAATGCACATCCTCCACGAACCATCTTTCTTTCTCACCAGTACGATTGGAGATCCACATGGTGATGTGCTCGGTCTTATGAACCCTTTTTTGAGCAGCTCATGTACCCGCTTCTTGATTTCTGCACTCTCTAAAGAGGATAACCTGTACATTCTGATGTTAGGCAATGGAGCATCTTGCTGCAAATTAATATCATGTACTATTTCCCTTTTGTGTGGTAGACCTTTAGGTTCTTAAAATAGTGTATCATATTTTGAAAAAACTTTACCAAAATTAGCTTTCTGTTTAGCATCACGGCCTTCAAATACATTGGTTTTGTTAGGGTTCTTTTCCTTTACAACCATTAGTAAAAATTGCTTGCATGAGTTTACAGTTCTTTTCATCTACCCTGAGTTTATGAGAGAATAGTTATTTTTGAGTTTATGAGCTCTTACAATATATTCTATTCCATCTTTAGTGAGTTGATACTTATTTTCAGCTCTATAGAAAATGGCTTTTCTATCATACAAGTAAGGACTTCCTAAAACAATACCACATATATCCAAGGGAACTTTATCTAACTCAACCGCATCTACAAATGTTGACCCAATAGCAAACCTAAGTTTACATTGTCTAGTCACTTGTAGCTTTGCTTTATCACATACCCAGCCTAATCGATATGGCTTCTTGTGAGGTGTTGTTAGTAATCCCAACTTCTTTACAATTGTTTCAAAAATCAATTTTACTTATGAACCGCTATCAAATAAAGTATCAATCTTTTGGTGCTTGGAAATAGCTCTAATATGAAAAAGCTCATGTCTTTTCCTCTCAATATCCTCATTATCAATATATTGTACAAAATTACTTGTAGATGCTTCAGAATTTTTACCTTTTATACATGTGGTTGTGGCTATTGTTTCATCACCTGAGTCTGACCCCAAGTCTTTCTAAATTGCAGCAGCAGTCTTCTTCTTCATACCACCAAACTTTTTAGGTTTTAGCTCCAGATGAAAAGACTAGCAGTGTTCATCATCATGCCCATCCTTCTTGCAGTAAGTGCATGAAGGTTTGTCTTTCTATAAAGTGTTTTCCTTCCTCTCCTTCCATTTTAGCTTCTTCTTTTCCTTATTCTTTCTTGCAGAGGGTTTTGATGATCCCCCAATATTTGGATTCACATTCTTGCCTGTAGCTTCTAGATGTGTAGCCTGAACAGATACATCATCTAGGCTAGTGGGATTAAATATGAGAATGGTGCGCTTCAAATAGCTATGCAGAGCACCTATATACTTCAACAAAGTTTCAGGTGAGTCTAGAGATATGCCTAGAGTTAAATCTCTTTTTCTAAATTCCTGGGTATAAGTTTGTACACTTTGGCCCTTTAATTGGCGAAGCGTTTTCCAACTCATCATTGCTTGCTACATATAAGCTAGTGGATAGAATTATTTTTTAATGGCAGAAACAAATTCATTCCGGGTAGAAAGAATTTTACCATGTCTCTTCAGATCAGCTTGTGTCTTGCCTTCCCACCACACTAGTGTGGTTCCTCCAAGGTGAAGGCTAGCCAGTTGAATCTTTCTCCTCTCTAAATCAATGCTCTACACCCTGCAATATACATCAATCTGTCTAATTTAGCTATCTAGATTTTCTGCATTTAATTCTCCATCATGAATTGGAAAATCAAACTTTACATCTAATTTAATCAAAGGAGTTTTCTTCTTTTTCTTTTCAGGGCTAGTATTATGTGAAGAAGATGATGAGGATGGTGATGATGGAGTAGATGGTGGAGAAGTTTTCTCTTCTTTTCCTTTGCCTTCTAGATGGGAAACTAGAAGAGGTTCCCCTGCTCCTTTATCTGGTTGAGGAGCTGAAGTGCTTTCACCTTGACCTTTCTTAAACCCCCGATACATCTCTTCCGCCATGGCTCGCATGGCCATAAAGATTTCCATGTATTGGGCTTCTGATTCCCATGGAGTTTCCTCTACCATTCTCTTCTGAGGATAGACTCTCCCAATCTTTGGATTAGCCTCAACAAGTTCTCCTTTTCCCACTTTTAGCTTTGACCTAGTTAGCATACAATAATCCAGCACAAGCTTGTCTAACCTTAGCAAACCTAAAGCTCTGATACCACTTAATTTGTTAATGAGATCTTAGACTAATATTAAGGTATTACAAACGCGTGTAGGATTTTCTTATATCACTTAGTGCAATGGATCGATAAGATTTTGAGTAATATAGACAATGAAGCAGTTATAGAAACATAACATATACACACATAACACAACAAATAATCAAGGAGTTCACCCAATACTCTTGGGCTATGTCTCCTGGTCTAGCTTTCAGTTGTGACCTCTCTATTATGTCTTCAAGAGCAGAGTTTTATAAAAGTGAGTTCAATTTGAGTCTCACACAATAGATACAAAATAACAGGAGTTTTGCTTGAATCCCTCAAGTCTCTCTGAGTACACAGACTCTCCCTCTATCATTCTGTCTCTGTCTCCTCTCTATCTTAGCACTTCCTGCCTCTGTCTCTATCATCCAGTGGCTTTTAAACCTATTGGTGCTTGTCTATTTGGTTTCCAATTTTGGCTCTCTGGATCCTAGCCTCTGTCCACTCAAATCCCTTCTGAGTGTTAAACAATCATTTGTTAACATCCTCAGGGAAGGTTGCTACCTGTTTCTGCAACGAAAGGAACCATCGGTGCATTGAAATCCCAAAATATCGTTTTCTCTATTTACACAAAGAAATAAGCCTAAAACGATGTAAAATTCCTCCTATCGGACTTGAAATCACATCGAATCCACCGTATAATCGATCAGGTCCGCCCTTATCTCACTATCGCAAATTGCTCGGTCGTAGGTTCCTTTGTATTTTGGTCTATCATGAAAAATCCCAAGCACAAAGAAAATCCTAACAAAATGGCTTCATTCCAGACTTAAAAATTTTTAATATAACATTCATAAACCTTTCGGGTCCGGCCATATCGCAAGTCGCATATTTCTTTTGGCTTCTGATCGCCGATTACGCCGAGTAGCCTTATCAGCTATCGGCGCATCGCATGGTCGATAGCTTCTCGGCATCACCCCTTTACACAGTTGCGATGTGATATTGTGATATCGCAATCACATATCACTAATCCCTCGGGGCATGGTTAAGTCCCTTTGTACATGCATATAAGCGATGTGATACAGCGATGCGATATATTGCAACCACATATTGCATGGTCTTCGGGCCTCCATAAGTTTGTCCCTTTGTGTCTTGGCAATGTGATATAGCGATGTATTCTGGGCCATTGATTTGCACGCTTGATCAACGGTCCTTGATAACTCGTGCTGATCGTTGTCGCAATTACCATAAGGCCACCTCCGATAACGTCCACTTTCCACCACTGACAGTGATATGCCAATCAGATCTGGACCGTTGATCAGCCAGATCTGACGGCTCCTGTGCATCATTCTTTTGACCTCCGATAGGCTCTGTTTTCTCTTTTTATTCATGTTTTTCTCTCCCGATAGTGTTTTCTGCTATTTTTAAAGGTTCATCCTTTGCGATAGTTTTTTATTTTTGAAGACTTAGAGGGTGTTTAGGATCCATTTTAGATCATTATGTTATCATGTTGTTATGTTTTCATGTGGGTGATCCAAATTGGATCCATGAAGATTATCAAAGTGCCATGACTATATCAAAACAGGATAGACTTCAAATTTATGAACACAGAGCAATAAGGAAGATCTCTAGACAGTGGTAGTTTGCAGCCAGCGAGGAACAACGAGGACCTTGGTCAAAGCGCGCTGACCGAGGCCCATGAAGACCGTGCAGGAGACAAAAATGCCACTTCGAAAGCCCAAATCAGGAAATGGAGGCCATTTAATCGCGCATCGCTAATCAAAACCCCTCGAGAAGGAAAAATCCCCAAAGTACTCGGTCGTATGGAAGCTCGGAAGCCATGGGGAAGGCGCTAAGGCGAAAGGTGGGACCCATGCTCCAAAACTAGTGGTATATCGGGGGCATCCTTGGGCGGTAAGCGGATTTGGCTGAAAGCAAGTGATTCCATTCTACGAACGATGCATGTTTGGCAAATGAGAGAGAAAACTGCCTCTCATCCCATGCTAACAATCGAGCAAGTCAACCATGCAAAATGAACGAATGTCACAGGATCTAGGGGCTCTAGATCTGACAGCGGAGATTGCGCCCCATGGAGGAACCGAATTTGAAAGGGGATTAGGCCATGCCACAGAGAATTTTGAAGTCCGATTTGACTACTGAGGTGGCAGATGAGTCATTCCGCAATGAAACTAAAAAACTGAACCAACGAGGAAGAGCTAGTGGAGTTCGCGAGAGGACAAGTGGCCACTCCCTGTGAGACATTAGCGATGATGTAGGGGTAGGGAACTCCAAGCAATCAGTAGCAGGCGATCCGAAGGGGTGGAAGAGGAAGTGAGAATTGAAGGATAAATTGTATTTAATCCATGAACAGATAGAGAATAGAACATGAGGAAAGCCAGGTGAAGACAGAGAGAGCGAGAGCGAAGAAAAGACAGTGAAGCAAGAAGCAGAAAACAGAGAGCTGAGCTAACCTAAGGTAGCATCGAGTAGACAGAAAGCTTGAAAGGTTCAAGCAATCCCTGTGACGATCTATCAAGAATTGAGCACCACATTGGGATCCTCCCATTAAAGACCATAGAGATCAAGACTTGGAAAGGAAAATAGTCTATGCACTCTAATGGCTTAGGGAATCCAAGAACCACCCTGCCAAGCATTATCTGTTTCAGGAGACTCAAATTGAGCTCCTCATTGTAAATCTCTGTTTTAAAGACACAATAAAAGAAGGCCACCACTGAAAGCTGGACCGGAGACGTAGCCCTGGAGGATATGGTGAACTCCTTATTAATTAGTTATGTTCTGGTACTTGCTTACCGTGTTTCTCTTACTGTTTTCCATTTTCCTAGTGTCTATGTATTTTGCAATCTGATCGATACGTTGCCTAAAATGACATAGACACACACCAACACATGAGTCTGTAATACCTTCAATCAATAATTATTTAACTGAAATCACTCAAGAGTGATTATTAGATCAAGTTGTATCAGAGCCTTAGGTTGTTAAGGAGAGTTGGTCGAATGATCCGAATTGGATCCATAAAAGACTGTCAAGAACCTTGACTGTATCGAGTTGAACAAATCCTTGAAAATTCCAAAACAGCGATCAAAAATGCCTTGAACCAGTGGCAATGGCCGCTAACGGAGAATGACGAGGACCTCAGTCAAAGCACGCTGACCGAGGCCCATGGAGACTGCGCAGGAGGTCAAAGTAGCCCCTGGGAACCCCAGATCTAGAAAAGGAGGGGATTTTGATGTGCTTTAGTGCTAATCGTGCATCGTTGGGCAAATAGGGCCAAAATGGAAGAGCCTTAAGCACTCGGTCACATTGGGAGCTGGAGAACCGCGGGCGAAGAAACAAAAAGCGCTAAAGGACAAAAGCGGGACCCGCGCTCTGGAAAACCTGTGGTATCAATTAGGGCACCCTTGAATGATAAGAGGTTTTGGAGGAGAGTGGAGCAATCCCACTCAGTGACCAACGTGTGGCAGTGGAGGTGAGAGAAAAACCGTCGTTGATCACGCGCTATCGGCCAAGCAGGTCAACCGCGCTCGACGTGCATATGACATTAGATCTAGAGGAGCCCAGATCAGACAACTAAGATTTTGCCCGATGGAGGAAGCGAAATCGACAGGATATTAAGCCGAGTTCTAAAGAGATTTGGAGTTCGTTTGACTGCCACAGTGGAGAAAGAACGCATACACAATGTAACGGAAGAAACGAACTGACGGATTGTGCTGGCACTAGTTAGATGGAGACACGTGGACAATGCCTGAGCATTCGTTCTGACGCAAAACAAGGAATTCCAATCACAGCTATAGAAGGTGAATCGCTGCAGGTGGGAGAGGAACCGAACAGGCATAGGGATTGAATGACTAAATCGATGAACATAGACAATTGGAACGGAGACACAGAGAGAGAGATAGAGAGAGGAGAAGAGTTAATTGGAAACCCGAATTGAGAGGAGTCCAAGCAACTAGGCGAGACAGTGAACAAAGAGAGTAGTAAAGCCAAGCAGAGGAGACAGAGGGCCGAGTTGACCACAGGCAACATGGAGCACCAGAGAGCTTGAGGATTCAAGCCTTCCCATAGAGAAATTTGTCCTGATCAAGCATCACAGTTAGCTCATTCCACTGTAGAACAAGGGTCACAGAGCTGGTACGATGAACAAGAGTCTGTGTACTCTAAGTGGCTTGGGGAATCGAAGAACCACCCTGCCAAGCAAAATCTGCTTTAGGAGAACTCATATTGAGTCCCTGTATTGTAATTTCTCTACTGTAAGACACAATAAAATAAGGCCACCACTAAAGCTGGACCGGAGACGTAGCCCTGGAGAATAGGGTGAACTCCTTATTAAAAAATTCTTGTGTCTTTGTGTTGCTTACTATGTTTCTCTGTTATCTTTGCACTTATTTTCTGTGTATTGCCAATCTGATCAATCCGTTGTTTCAATAACATAGAAAACACACACCAGCACATGAGTTTGTAATACCTTTTTGTTTAATAAATCTTCAACTGAGGTCACTCATAGGGTGATTTTCAGGACAAGTGGTATCAAAGCTCTAGGCTATAAGGTTAGACAAGCTTGTGTTGGTTTAGCTGTGCATGCTCACTAGATCAAAGCTCAAATTAGGAGAAGGAGAGTTGGTGGAAACTAATCCTGAAATTGGCAGAGTCTATTCTCAGAAGACAATGTCAGAAGAATGTTCTATCGGGCCAGACCCTCAATTCATAGAAAGTTTCCAAGCTATAAAGTCTATGGTAGAAGAAATGTATAGGGACTTTAGAAAGCATAAGAATGAAGATTCATTAGGCTCTAAGCAAGATAAAGAAGAAGATGAATCTCATTTCCATGACCACTCAAGAAGGAAAGGGAAAAGAAGAAAGCTTTCTCACACCTCCTAATAGCCCTGTGCATAATAAGAAAGCATCTTTGATTAAGTCAGATGTTAAATTTGATTTGCCTATCTATGATGGAGAGCTAAATGCTGAAAAGTTGGAAAATTGGATTAGAAAAATTGATGTGTATTGCAGAGTACAAAATATAGACTCAGACAAGAGTAAGATTCAGCTGGCAAGCCTACGCCTAGGAGGCACTGCCTTAGTTTGGTGGGAAGGCAGAACCCAAGTTGATGTGAAGAAGCATGGTAAGACCATCTCTGTCTAGAGTGAATTTGTTGTTGCAATCAAAAAGTAGTTCTATCCATTGACCTACATGCAACAAGCCATGATGAGTTGGCAAACTCTTGGGCAGTTGAAAGGGTAAAGTGTGCAAGGGTATACTCAAGAGTTTAGAAAGAGAGCATTGATGTTGGGTATCTCACTAGACTCACCAGAAACTCTTTTGAAGTACATTGGTGGTCTACACTGTTACATGAGGCATACCATCTTCATGTTTAATCCCACTAGTATAGATGAGGTATCTATACAAGCTACTCATCTAGAAGCTAGAGGAAAGAATGGAAATCCAGAAGTTGGGGGACCATCCCAACCCACTGTAAGCAAGAGCAAGGAGAAAAGAAAGCAGAAGTGGAAAGTAAGGAAGGCTAACACTGCACAAAAAGGCAAAGCTTGATGCACTCACTATAAAAAGGAGGGACATGATGATGAGCACTATTGGATTCTACATCCAGAGCTGAGACCTAAGAAGTCTGAGGGCAAGAAGAAGAAGACTGCTGCAACTATTCAGAAAGATTTGGGGTGATATTTAGGAGATGAAACAATCATTGCAGCCACAGGTATAAAAGGTTATCTGCTTTAGAGAATGCTGTAATCGAGACGCAAGTGCGGGAGTTGCTTGAGAAAGGGTTCATTAGGCCTAGCACATCACCATGTGGGTCACCAATCGTTTTGGTGAGAAAGAAAGATGGCTCATGGAGAATGTGCATTGACTACCGAGCACTAAATAAAATAACAATAAAAAATCGTTATCCCCTTCCTCGCATAGATGATATTTTAGATCAATTGAATGAAGCTGTTTATTTCACCAAGCTAGATTTACACAGTGGATACCATCAGGTCAGAGTTGCAGAGCAAGATGCATGGAAGATTGCTTTCAAAACGAAGCAGCGATTGTATGAATGGCTTGTTATGCCTTTTGGCCTAACTAATGCTCCTGCTACTTTCATGAGATTAATGAATGATGTACTCAGACCTTTTCTTGATGATTTTTTTATTGTGTACCTGGATGACATTCAGATTTTTAGTAAAACGTGGGAAGAACATTTAAATCATGTTAAGCAAACGTTAGATGTTTTGAAAAGAGAAAAACTTTATGTTAAACTCTCCAAATGTGAATTTGGAAAAACCTCTCTAAATTATTTGGGTCACATATTAGGGGGAGGTAAATTGAAAATAGATCCCTCTAAAGTGGCAGTCATTGTGAACTGGCCTAAACCCGAGTCTGCTACAAAAGTACGAAGCTTCTTAGGAGCAGCACAATATTGGGGGAAGTTCATTTCTAATTTTTCCTCAATTGCAGCTCCCTTACATGCTTTGACAGGATTGAACAAGGTGTTTCAGTGGGGAGGCAAATAGCAGAAAGCCTTCGACATCTTGAAAGAAAAAATTAGTATAGCACCTGTACTAGCACTTCCAGATCTACAAAGACCATTTGAGATCCAAACTGATTCCAGTGACTATGCCATGGGAGCAGTGTTGACACAGCACGGTAAACCCATATGTTATCATTCTAAGACTGTTAATCCTACAGTAGCTAACTATCCTACATATGATAAAGAATTGTATGCATTAGTTTGGAGTGTGAAAAAGTGGAAACATTACTTAATGGGCAAAGAAACAATAATAGGCAATGATCATCAGCCAGTTCAATATCTACACTCCCAAACTAAGTTGCAACAATCAAGACATTACAGATGGATGGGATTTCTACAATAGTTTCATTTAGTCATCAGATATAAAAAGGGCATACATAACAAGGTTGTAGATATGTTATCGAGACCCATTATAAATGCCTCTACCATACCTAAGCATAATTCTGTGCTGCATGAAAGCTACATAGAACAGTATGCTCAGGACATGGACTTTCAAGATGTATATGCAACTTTGAGTCAAGGAAAAAGAGTAGAAGAATTGGACTATCATGTGAAGGACTGACTCTTATATCATTGTGGGAAGCTTTGCATTCCACAAACTGAGAGAGTAAAGATAATTAGGGAAGCACACTTCTCTGATATCAGGTCACTTTGGGGTAAGTAAAACAATTGCACAGCTGCAAAGGTTCTGCTATTGGCCAAAAATGAATGAAACTGTTTCTAGATATGTGAAGGGATGTGCTATGTCTACTAAAAGCAAGCCCAACAATAGAAAACTAGGCTTGTACACTCCATTGCCAGATCCTTCTCACCCTTGGGAAAGCATTTCCATGGATTTTGTTGGAGGACTGCCCAAATCTAGGAAAGGTCATGATTATCTGTATGTTGTTGTGGATACGTTCAACAAAATGTGTTTTTGATACCCTGTAGTAAATAGATTACAGCTAAACAAACTGCAAAATTATTCTTTGAACACGTATGGATTCATTTTGGATTACCCACTTCTATTGTATCTGATCGAGACACCCAATTTGTGGGGAAGTTTTGGTCAAGTCTATGGGAACTAATGGACACCAAGTTAAAGAAAATCAAAAATTTTCATCCACAAACAGATGGCTAGACAGAAGTATTTAACAGGACGGTGATCCAGTTACTAAGAGGATATTGCAGCAAACACCCTAAGCTTTGGGATGAACACTTGTGTTATGTGTAGCATGCTTACAATAGAGCCAAACACTCTTCTACCCAGAGATCTCCTTTTGAGACCTGCTTTGGTTTCATACCAAGGTCTCCCTTGGATTTTGTCTTTGGTAAAGATACCATGGTTGATAGACACAGTGATGTGGACAGGGCAACTAGGTTCATTGAACATATCCAGGAGATCCACCAGGCAGTACAGGAATAGCTGGAAAAGAGCCAGGCCAAGTACAAGGCTAGGCATGATAAGCATCAGATGGAGCAGAGTTTTCAAGTTGGAGACCAAGTCTGGCTGTATATCAGCAAGGACAGGATTCAAGGTGAAGGTAAAAAGCTAAAACCTATCAGGTATGGACCCTTCAGGATACTTGAGAAGATTGGTGAAAATTCTTTTTGCCTTGATATACTAGCTTACATGCACATCTACTCAGTCATGAACACAGATTGCTTGAGGTTGTTTGAATCTTCAATGATTGAGGACCCTGAAGAGAAAAGTCAATTACCTTCTGTTGATGACCTGCTACCTGAATATCTTAATGGGTTACGGGAAGACATAGTGTTGGACAGGAAGGCAAGAACGATGCATAGTGGACAGGTGGAACACCTCAGGATTGGGCTTAAAGGTTCGAAGCCGAATAGTGCAAAGTGGATTGAGATTGGGCAGGTGAGACAACAATTTCCTCACTTAGCCGATGCTTGAAGAAAGCCAATTTTTTGTGGTCTAAAAGCTTTTTCAGTAGGGAGGCCGTGATCCAAGTCGGATCCATAAAAGACTATCAAGAACCTTAACTATATAGAGTTGAACAAATTCTTCAAAATTCCAAAACAGTGATCAAAAATTCTTTGAACCAGTGGCAATGGCTGCCAACGTAGAAAGATGAGGACCTCAGTCAAAGCACGCCAACCAAGGCCCATGGAGACTGTGCAAGAGGTCAAAGTAGCCCTTAGGAGCCCCGAATCGGGAAAAGGATGTGATTTCAATGTGCGATTAGCGCATCACTAGGAAAATAGGGCCAAAATGGAAGAACCTTAAGCACTCAGTCACGTTGGGAGCCGGAGAACGGCGGGCGGAGAAACAAAAAGTGCTAAAGGACAAAAGCGGGACCCGCACTCTAGCAAACCGGTGGTATCGATCAGGGCGCCCTTGAATGGTAAGAGGTTTTGGAGGAGAGCGGAGCGATCCCACTCAGTGACCGACGTGTGGCAACAGAGGTGAGAGAAAAACTGCAGTTGATCGCATGCTATCAATCGAGCAAGTCAATTGTGCTCGACATGCGTATGACGTTGGATCTGGAGGAGCCCATATCAGACAACTGGGATTGCGCCCAATGGAGGAAGTGGAATCGACAAGGGATTAAGCCGAGTTCTAAAGAGATTTGGAGTTTGTTTGACCACCATAGTGGAGAAAGAATGCATACACGATGTAACGAACGAAGCGAACCAACGGAGTGTGCTAGCACCAGTTAGATGGAGACACGTGGCCACTACCTGAGCGTTCGTGCTGATGTCGAATAAGGAATTCCAAGCGCAGCTGCAGAAGGTGAATCACCACAAGTGGGAAAGGAACCGAACATGCATAGGAATCGAATGACTAAAGCCATGAATAAAGACAATCGGAATAGAGACACAGAGAGAGACAAAGAGAGGAGAAGAGTTAATTGGAAACCTGAATTGAGAGGAGTCCAACCAACTAAGAGAGACAGTGAACACAGAGAGCAGTAAAGCCAAGTAGAGGAGACAGAGGGCCGAGCTGACCACAAGCAGCATCGAGCACCAGAGAGCTTGAGGATTCAAGCCTTCCCATAGAGGAATCTGTCTGGATCGAGCATCACAATTGGCTCTTTCCACTGTATACCAAGGGTCACAGAGTTGGTAGGATGAACAAGAGTCTGTGTACTCTGAGTGGCTTGGGGAATCCAAGAACCACCCTGCCAATCAAAATATGCTTTGCGAGAACTCATATTAAGTCCCTGTATTGTAATTTCTCTGCTATAAGACACAATAAAACAAGGCCACCACTGAAGCTGGACCGGAGACGTAGCCCTAGAGAATAGGGTGAACTCCTTATTAACAAATTCTTGTGTCTTTGTGTTGCTTACTATGTTTCTCTGCTGTCTTTCCACTTATTTTCTGTGTATTGGAAATATGATCGACCCGTTGTCTCAATAACACAAAACACACACACCAGCACATGAGTCTGTAGTACCTTTTTGTTTAATAAATCTTCAATTGAGGTCACTCATAAGGTGATTATCAGATCATCAAAACTAATCCTACAATTGGGAGAGTCTATCCTCAGAAGACAATGTCAAAGGAAGGTTCTATGGGGCCAGGCCCTCAATTCGTAGATAGTTTCCTAGCCATAGATCCCATGGTAGATGAAACGTATAAGGACTTTAGAAAACATAAGGATGAAGATTCATCAGGCTCTGAGAAAGACAAAGGAGAAGATGAGTCTCACTTTCATGAGCACTCAAAAGGAAAAGGGAAAGAGGAAAGCTTTCTCACACCTCCTAATAGCCCTGAATGCAAAAATAAAGCAATTTTGATCAAACTAGATGTTAAATTTGATATACCTATATATGATGGAGAGTTGAATGCATAAAAGTTGGACAATTGGATTCGACAAATTGATGTTTTTTGCAGAGTATAGAACATCGATTCAGACAAGAGTAAGATTCAGCTGGCAAGCCTATGCCTTGGAGGCACTGCTTTGGTTTGGTGGGAAGGTAGGACCCAAGATGACATGGAAAGGCATGGTAAGGCCATCTCTATCTGGGGTGAATTTGTTTCTGTAATCAAAAAGAAGTTCTATCCATTGGCCTACATGCATCAAGCCATGATGAGTTGGCAAACTCTTCGATAGTTGAAAGGGAAAAGTGTGCAAGGGTACACTCAAGAATTTAGAAAGAGAGCATTGATTCTAAGAATCTCATTAGACTCACCTGAGACTCTATTAAAGTACATTGGTGGTCTACACAACTACATGAGGCACACTATCCTCATGTTTAATCCCACTAGTATAGATGAGGTATCTGTACAAGCTACTCATCTAGAAGCTAGAGGAAAGAATGGAAATCCAGAAGTTGGGGGATCATCCCAACCCATTGCAAGCAAGAATAAAGAGAAAAGAAAGAGAAAATGGAAAGAAAGGAAGGCTAACACTGCATAGAAGAGCAAGGCTTCATGCACTCACTGTAAAAAGGATGGGCATGATGATGAGCACTATTAGATTCTGCATCTAGAGATGAGACCTAAGAAGTTCGAGCGCAAGAAGAAGAAGACTATTGCAGCTATTCAGAAAGATTTGGGGTCAGACTTAGGAGATGAAACAACCATTACAGCGACAGGTATAAAAGGTAAGAATTCTGAAGCATCTACTAGTAATTCTGCACAATCTACTGTTGATGAAGAAAATGAGATGAAAAGACATGAGCGTTTCTATATTCGAGTTATTTCCGAACATCAAAATATTGATACTTTGTTTGATAGTGGTTCACAAGTAAAGTTAATTTCTGAAGCAATTGTAAAGAAGTTGGGATTAGTAACTACACCTCACAAGAAACCATACTCATTAGGATGGTTGAATGATAAAGCACAATTACAAGTGACTAGATAGTGCAAACTCAAGTTTTCTTTTGGCTCAACATTTGTAAATGAGGTTGAGTTAGACATAATTCCTTTGGATATATGTGGAATTGTTTTAGGAAGTCCTTACTTGTATGATAGAAAAGCTATTTTCTATAGAGATGAGAACAAGTATCCACTTGTTAAAGATGGAATCGAATACTTTGTAAGAGCTCATAAGCTCAAGAATAATTATACCGTCGTAAACGCAGGGCAAATGAAACGAATGATAAATTTGTGCAAACAATTCTTACTGATGGTTGTAAAGGAAAAGAAACCTGAAAAAACCAATGTATTTGGCGGCTGTAATGCTAAATAGCAAGCTGATTTAGAAAAGGTTGTTTTAGAGTATGATATCTTGTTTCAAGAACCTAAAGGTCTGCCACCTAAAAAGGAAATAGTACATGATATTATTTTGCAGCAAGATGCTCCTTTTCCTAACATTGGAATGTACAGGTTGTTTGCTTTAGAGAATGCTGAAATCAAGAAGCAAGTGCAGGAATTGCTCGAGAAAGGGTTCATCAGGCCTAGCACATCACCATGTGGGTCACCAATCGTTTTGGTGAGAAAGAAAGATGGCTTCTGGAGAATGTGCATTGATTACCAAGCACTGAATAAGATAACAATCAAAAATCATTATCCCCTTCCTCGCATAGATGATCTTCTAGATCAATTGAATGAAGTTGTTTATTTCTCTAAGCTAGACTTGCATAGTGGATACCATCAGGTCAGAGTTGCAAAACAAGATGCATCAAAGATAGATTTCAAAACAAAGCAGGAATTGTATGAATGGCTAGTTATGCCTTTTGGCCTGACTAATTCTCCTGCTACTTTCATGAGATTAATCAATGATATACTCAGACCTTTTCTTGATGATTTTGTTATTGTGTATCTAGATGGCATTCTGATTTTTAGCAAAACATGGGAAGAACACTTAAAGCATGCTAAGCAGAGACTAGATGTTTTGAAAAGATAAAAATTTCATGTTAAACTCTCAAAATGTGAATTTTGTAAACATCTCTGAATTATTTGGGTCATATAGTAGGGGGTGGTGAATTGAAGATAGATCCCTCTAAGGTGGCAGTCATTGTAAACTGGCCAAAACCCAAATCTGCTACAGAAGTTAGAAGCTTCTTAGGAGTAGCATAATACTGGAGAAAGTTCATTTCTAACTTTTCCTCAATTGCAGCTCCCTTACATGCTTTAATATCATTGAACAAGGTGTTTCAATGGGGTGGCAAACAATAGAAAACCTTTGACACCTTGAAAGAAAAAATTAGATAGCGCCTGTACTAGCACTGCCTGAACTTCAAAGACCATTTGAGATCCAAATGGACGCCAGTGACTATGCCATGGGAGTAGTGTTAACACAACACGGTAAACCCATATGTTATCATTCTGAGACTTTTAATCTGTAGTAGTTAACTATCCTACATAAGATAAAGAATTGTATGCACTAGTACAGAGTGTGAAAAAATGGAAACATTACTTAATGGGCAAAGAGACAGTAATACATACTGATCATCAACCACTTCAATATCTACACTCCCAAGCTAAGTTGCAACAATCAAGATACTATAGATGGATGGGTTTTCTACAAAAGTTTCATTTAGTCATCAGATATAAAAAGGGAATACATAATAAAGTTGCAGACATGTTATCTAGACCCATTATAAATGCATCTACTATACTTAAGAATAATTATGTGCTACATGAAAGGTACATTGAACAATATGCTCAAGATATAGACTGTAAAGATGTATATGAAAATTTAAGTCAAGAAAAACGAGTAGAAGAATTGGATTATCATGTAAAGGACCGACTCTTATACCATTGTGGGAAGTTAAGCATTCCACAAATTGAAAGAGTGAAGATAATTCGAGAAGCACACACTTCTCTAATATCAGGTCACTTTGGGGTAAGTAAAACAGTTGCACAATTGCAAAGATTTTGTTATTGGCCAAAAATCAATGAGATAGTTTCTAGATATGTAAGAGGGTGTACTATGTGTGCTAAAAGCAAGCCCAGCAATAGAAAACTAGGCTTGTACACTCCATTACCAGTTCCTTCTCACCCTTGGTAAAGTGTTTCCATGGATTTTGTTGGAGGACTACCCAAATCTAGGAAAGGTCATGATTATCTGTATGTTTTTGTGGATAGGTTCAGCAAAATGTGTATTTTGATACCTTGTAATAAACAGATTACAGCTGAACAAACTGCAAAATTGTTCTTTGAACATGTATGGGTTCATTTTGAATTACCCACTTCCATTGTATCTGATCGAGACACTCGATTTGTGGGGAAGTTTTGGTCAAGTTTGTGGGAAATGATGGATACCAAACTGAAGAATAGCACAGCTTTTCATCCACAAACTGATGGCCAGACAGAAGTAGTTAACAGGACAATGATCTAGTTACTCAGAGAATATTGCAGCAAACATCCTAAGCTTTGGGATGAAAATTTGTGTTATGTGTAGCATGCTTACAATAGAGCAAAACATTCTTCTACACAAAGATCTCCTTTTTAGACCGGTCTTGGTTTCACACCAAGGTCTCCTTTGGATTTTGTCTTTGGTAAAGAAACCACAGTTGAGGGACACAGTGATGTGGACAGGGAAACTAGGTTCATTGAACAAATCCAGGAGATCCACCAGGCAGTAGAGGAACAGCTAGAAAAGAGCCAAGCCAAATACAAGGCAAGGCATGACAAGCATCGGATGGAGCATAGTTTCCAAGTTGGTGACCAAGTCTGGCTATATATCAGCAGGGACAGGATGCAAGCTGAAAGTAAGAAGCTAAAGCCTATCATGTATGGACCCTTCAAGATACTTGAGAATATTGGTGAGAATACTTTTCACCATGATCTACCAACTTACATGAACATCTACTCAGTCGTAAATGCAGATTGCTTGAGGCTGTTTGAACCTTCACTAATTGAGGATCTTGAAGAGCAAAGTCAATTTCCTTCTATTGATGACCTGCTACCTGAATATCTTATTGAATTGTAGGAAGACACAGTTTTGGATAGGAAGGTAAGGACGACACACAAGGGAGATGTTGAGTACCTCAGAATTGGGCTCAAGGGTTCAAAGCCGAGAAATGCAAAGTGGATAGAGTTTGGCAAGTGAGACAATTGTACCCTCACTTAGTCGATGCTTGAAAACCATCTTTTGGTGGTCCAAAAGCTTTTACAGTGGGAAGGCCGTGATCTGAATTGGATCCATGAAGATTATCAATGCCATGACTGTATCAAAATAGGGCAGACTTCAAATTTATGAACATAGAGCGATTAGTAAGACCTCTGGATAGTGGCAGTTTGCAGCCAAAAAGGAACAATGAGGACCTCTATCAAAGTGCGCTGATCGAGGCCCATGGAGACCGCATAGGAGGAAAAACTAGCACTTGGGAAGCCCAGATCGGGAAAAGGAGGCCATTTCTGATGCGCGATTAAAACCCTCAAGAACGAAAAAGCCCTGAAGCGCTCGGTCACATGGAGGCCAAGAAACCATGTGGAAGGTGCTAAGGTGAAAAGCGGGACCCGTGCTCCAAAACCGGCGGTATATCAGGGGCATCCTTGGGCAGTAAGAAGATTTGGCTAAAAGCGATCAATTCCATTCAGCGCACGACGCATGTGTGGCAGATGAGAGAGAAAATTGCCTCTCATCACACGCTAATGATCGAGCAAGTCAACCACATGAAATGAGCAAATGTCGTAGGATCTGGGGGCTCTAGATCTAATGGCAGAGATTGCGCCTGATGGAGGAACCAGATTTGACAGGGGATTAAGCCGTGGCACAGAGAAGTTTGAAGTCTGATTTGGGCACTGAGGTGGTGGATGAGTCATTCCACAATGAGACTGAAAAAACCAAACCGACAAGGAAGAGCTAGTGTAGTTCGCGAGAGGACAAGTGGCCACTCTCTCTGAGACATTAGCGATGAAGCAGAGGCAGGGAACTCCAAGTGATCAGCAGCAAGAGATCCGAAGGGGTGGAAGAGGAAGCGAGCTATCAAGGAAAAATTGGCTTTAAGCCATGAACAGACATCGAACAGAACACGGGGAAAACCAAGCGAAGATGGAGAGAGCGAGAGCGAAGAAAAGGCAGTGAAGTAAGAAGCAAAAAATAGAGAGCTGAGCTGACCTAAGGCAACATCGAGCAGACAAAAAGCTTGAAAGGTTCAAGAAATCCCTATGAGGATCTATCGGGAATTGAGCACCACATTGGGATCCTCCCATTTAAGACCAAAGAGCTCAAGACTTGGAAAGGAAAAGAGTCTGTGCACTCTAGTGGCTTGGGGAATCGAAGAACCACCCTGACAAGCATTATCTGTTTCAGGAGGCTCAAATTGAGCTCCTCATTGCAAATCTCTTCTTTAAGGACACAATAAAAGAAGGCCACCACTGAAAGCTGGACCAGAGACGTACCCCTGGAGGATAGGGTGAACTCCTTATTAATTTGTTGTGTTTTGGTACTTGCTTACTGTGTTTATCTTACTATTTTCCATTTTCCAAGTGTCTATGTATTTTGCAATCTGATCGATCCATTGCCTAAAATGACATAGACACACACCAGCACAAGAGTCTGTAATACCTTCAATCAATAATTATTTAACTGATATCACTCAAGAGTGATTATCATATCAGTGGGTTTGCATTCATTATAGTGATCATTGTAAATACTACATCAAGCTATGTTATAAATCTCCATGAGCAATACTTCTTCTTTCTAGCGGTTTTGCTGAGGTATATGTGTGATTAAACACCTAGGACAATGTCCCCCAAGGGGGAGGGTTCTGTAACAACCATGGTGAAAATTCCACGTAATAAAAGTTAAAAATAATAACCATGGTTGATCGGACACTTATTCCAAGCTGAATGTTGGGCAACACATCCTAGGGGGTGTTCATTTGGTTATTATTGGCTAAGGAAATTGGCAAAGGAAATGGCTAAGGTTTATGAAATATGTCTTCTTTCCAATGGTTTTGCTGAGGTATATGTGTGATTAAACACCTAGGACAGTGTCCCCCAAGGGGGAGGGTTTTGTAACAACCATGGTGAAAATTCCATGTAATAAAAGTTAAAAATAATAACCACGGTTGATGGGACACTTACTCCAAGCTGAATCTTAGGAAAGGCATCCTAGGGGGTGTTCATTTGTTTGTTCATGGCTAAGGAAATTGGCAAAGGAAATGGCTAAGGCTTTGAAAAGGAAAAATGGCATTTTTTGCACATTTATTTATGAAAATAATGGAAATTAAGAGAAAATAGAGGTGAAAGGTCACATGTTACATGTGAAGAGGAAAATGAAGGAAAATAATGGAAAATGAAGAAAACAGAGGCATCATTCATAAAATGGCTTCTGAGGATCAATTGGCAACCTTTCATTAGTTCAATTTTGGAGCACTCTTATTATTCTCTTTCTCTCTCTCGTGCTCTTGGACACTTGAAGTTTACTTGGATCACTTTGGCTTTGGAGCAAGAAAGGAAAAGAAGGCAAGAGGAAGCAAAGATTGATCAAGGAAGAGAAAGATCAAGTAGCTACAACAAGATCCTTTGCAGGTATCGACTTGCATGTGTATTTTCCTTGCTATATTTGGCATGCATGGTGTTTCATATGGTTGTTTTCTGCCATGGCATGGGTTTTGCTAGGCATGACAATTTTTTCAGCCTAGCCTTTCCATTTCCAAATATCCTTCATGAGATGGATTCTCATACTTCAGTTTATCTTGATTACCAGATGGATTTAAAGTTGAGTGGGGTGGATCTTCGAAATGACAAACACGTGGCCTAGTGGATCCTGAACCAGACTGTGGATCACAGTAGAGTCACTAACCTAGTAACCCCTAAGCCACACTGTGGGTTGTGGTAAAGCTAGTATTGTCTGTCTTGATGGGCCTAGGAATCTTTGGTAGTGAATGGCAGGATATACAGCACATCCATGAAGTGGATTTCTCTTTGTTGGGCCTAGTAGTCCTAGGATGGGATGTACAGTGAAGACTAGAGAATGGGTCTCGGTATAAGGCCTAGTGATCCTTGGATCAGACTATGGATTATGGGAAAGCCTGAGAGACTAGGAGGCACTCAAATTCCTCATGGTGTAGGTGGAGAACTCGAGTAGCATCCATGCTTATTTTGTTCTTTTCATTTGGTTATGAGTCCCACATTCATGCTCGGAATATGGCACAAGGGTGATTGCCCGAAGAGAGCCTTGGATCAGCTAATCTATGGTCATGTGGAATGTGGTAGTCCCATCTCCAGTTGGTTTTTGAATTCGTTAATGAGAAATTCATTCCCTTGGTTTTCATTTGTAAATGTGTTGGTTTATATGTGGGTTTTATGGCTGATATATTTATGGTATTTTTGTTGTTACTATGTTGGTTATCTGTACGTTTTATGACAACAGCTATGTATGGATCTTAGTATCTTTTTACTTGCAAATGAATGGAAAATGTATTTATGACCTAATAGATGATAATGCAGAAAAATACATGAGGGAACAAAGGTTCTTAGCGATTCTTAAATAAGTATGAGATACCTATGGTTAATTATGTTGTTTACACCTATAGATTACATGTTTGTGATATGTTTGACGAAATGCCTGTCATGGCTAGTAGGGGTTTGGTTAAGGGCTTGTTTAACTAATTGCTTCTACTTCATTGTTTCCCTGTTATTTTACTGCTCTTAAGAAATCATTCCATTCTAGATAGTGACCTCGGCTTTGAGCCTGAAAAAGTGGCACAAATCCCAGGGATGCTAGCATAGAACTAGACAAATTGGTTTCCGGATGTAGGCATGTAGGCCTATGAGAGCGTCTAGAGGTCCCTGGATGACATGCCCATAGCATGAGAGCGTCTAGAGGGAAAGTGATCAGAAGTTTCAGTGGGACCCAGGGGAAAGTTTCTTGAAGTGTTGGCATGGTTCTCAAGGGTCCCGTAGCTAATGTGGAAGGTCTATGTGTTTTGTTTTTGTCGATTCCATTTCCTTAAGGTCACATAGGAGGTCGAATCTAGTAATAGTAGCCTCTCTTCACATTTTTTCCCCAGTTGGTCGGTTACTTGGGGATATGTGAGAGGAGGATGTTACACATTCAATAAACTTCTCCATTATGGAGTCAAAAGTAATGGACTTGAGTCACTTACTAGGTTATAGGGATTCAAGATAATATAAGTACGTAAGGTAAAGGGCCTTGAAAAAGGCTATGAGATAAATTTCCATATTAGTTCCACTGGCATCCACATCATGCAAGATGCCTCTAATTCTAGAGGCTAGGGCCAAGAACTCATTGTCTTTCAACCTAAGTGTGAAGAGTTTGATCATCTATTAAACAATATCCAAATATGAGTGTGAGTCATACAAATCTTTCAACTTCTTCAATATACCATAAAATATTGTAATCAAAAGTATATAATGACTCACCTCTTCACTTACAAAATTAGTTATCATGGAATAGTGTTTTTTGTCCTTCTTATTCCAAGTTCATAGCTTTCTTATCAAATGTGGGCTTGGTGGGTGTGTTTTATTCCTCTACTTCACAAATTTATTTCAATAAGTCATTAAAAATGACGATGTGCCTAATATTTCTAAAACATTATCAGTATTCCTCCTTACCGGTGTGCATTATTCCAATAATATACATGAGTGAATGCATCTTTACTACTAGTTTTAATTTATTAGTGTAAATTCATTCAGCCTTTGGAAGACATTTTCTACCAACACAAACATGTTCCCACATAATACTATTTATTTGCAATGAACATGACTTTATGAGATAGGGTACTATCGTATAAATACACAAAGTATTTCCAAGGGCCTATGAAAGCACCAAAAATTACAAGGACCTTGTAGCTTATTTTGTGGTTAAGAATCGACATTTTAACACTTTATGAAGCCCCCACTTTATACATTAGGAAATATCCTACTCAATGGACTTTCGGAAATCCTTGACACATATTGAATCATATTTTATGCACACATACAAATACAACCATTAAAAGAAATTATGGAGTCAAAATATGATCCCACTGCCATAGTGCCCCCTGAGAGTGGTGTTTGGCTACAGAACAAGCCATCATATGTTATGAATTGTTTTTTGTTTTATTTGAGTAGTAGTTATTTTCCTCAATCTTCTCCTTTTCTCAAATTATGGTTGGCATGAAGACCATCGTTGAGAATAGTAATATTAAGTAGAAGGTGAGTTTCCTACTTGAAGGAAGCTCATAGCACAAGTACGAGCTCAATTATCTTTTCTAAGAGTGAGAATGCGAATGAGCAACATCAACTCAAATGAGACCAATAATGTTGTTTTGGATGGCTTCTTTGCAAGCCTATAACGGAGTGTTAGAGTTCCTACCAATGAAATGGATAGGATCATAGTGAAATGGATATCACATAGGGAATTCATGAGGTAAATGGTTTGGTGTAAGTTGACCTAACAAATAGGTATGGCGAGGTCTTGATAATCAAGGAGTTACATAGAGTGCATAAAATACCTAAATTTGGCTATGATACCATGTTGGGCTAGGTAAAGCAACTCATTAGTTTTTCATTAATGTTAATCGGCATATATAACATTAGAAATCTTTGGTTTGGTCTTCCAATATTGATGTCACTATTCCTATCCACTTACAAGGAGTGACAATTTTATCTAGCTACAATTTATTTTACAAATTATTTACAATTACTACAAAAAGTAACTATATGTACAAAAAGTAACTCTTCATATAGTTGTTTACAATTTATTTACAATCCCATAACCTTAAATAATTGTATTCCCGCCACCTTTAAAGATAACTAACTAAGTGAATTGATAATAAGCTTAAGGTAACATGGGATTTCGTTATTTAAATTAAATATGGAGTAAAATTGTTTATTTTGTAAGATGATTACAGGAATGTCAGAATTATTAGAGGAATACAATTTCTATCATGAGATAACTACTATTACTAACCAACCTAGGTCCATCTTAACCTCAAATCTATCAAGCACCGAGAGGGATCAAATCTCTCGAGTTGAAAACCTATTTTTTTAATGAAAAACTTGAGGAAGGATTTGCACCTCAAGAGATTTGATCCCTCATGACGCTTGATAGATCTGAGATTAAGATGGATCTAGGCTAGTTATGTAATACTATATAATATCTATATGTGTAACTATGTGGCTCCTTCTTATTCCCTCTCTATCTCACCCCCAAAACATACACACTCTCTCTCCATATCTATCTATCTCTCTCTCTTCCTCCCTCTTCCTCTCCCTCTCTCTATTCCACTTCTCTTCCTCTCTCTCTAACCCTTCTCTCACTCTCTCTCCTTCTCCCTCTCTTCCCTTGCACTATCCTCACTCCCTCACTTTATCTCCATCTCTTCCTTGCCACTCCTTCTCTCTCTCCACCTCTCTCACTATATGTATTTCTTCTTCCTTGCCACTCCTTCTCTATCTCTCCACCTCTCTCACTATATGTACTTCTTCTTCCTTCCCTCTCTCTCCCCCTCCAACTCCATCTCTCCCTCTCTCTCACCTTCTCCCTCTTGAGTGTTATCTCTCTTCATTCCTCTCTCTCCCATTCTCTCCCACCTCCCTCTATCTCTTCTCCCCCCAAAATCTCTCAATCTCTCTCTTCCCTCCAACTTTATCACTATCTCCCTCCCTCTCTTCCGCTCTCTCTCCCATCCATCTTTTGTATCTGTCTCTCTCTACTTCGCTTCTCTATCTATCTCCCTCTACTCCTCTTTTCTCTCTTCCATCCTCTCCTCTCTCCCTCACTCCCTCTCCATCTCTCCCTTGTCACTCCCTCTCTATCTCCAAATTATTGGGTGTGTGCTGTATTCTTTCCATGACTAGCTTGACACGTGAAGCTGAGGGGTCAAAGGGGTGGCAGATAGCTCCCCCTTCATTATGTTGAGTGCAACGGGGGGGGGGGGGTAGTATCCCCCCTCTATGGGGTCTAGGGCAGTGCCCCGGGAATTTTTTTTTTGGACCCTATATTAGGTGGGCAAACCTACCTCTGGTTTTCTGGATGGTTTTGGGAATGATGGTTTTCTACGTATGGTATCTTGTATATCCCATCAAGGAAAGTACGATTATGTTCTAATCCGAAGTTTCTGGATGCTTCGACATGTATATATATGTATTGTAACATTGAAATGAATATAATGATAAACCAATTTGGTAGTCCCCGTTTTGGGATCCAAAGAAAAATCTCTATGTATTTGTTTTTTGTTTCTCTTTATTGTATATTTTATGTGTTTTAAGAATTTGTTTGCATGTAATTTTTGTACAGGGTTGAAACCTACACAAATCTATTTATTTATGTATCTTTTCTTTCCTCCCTCTCTCCCCCTCCAAATCCATATATGTTTGTCTATCTCTCTCTCTCTCTCTCTACCCTCCTTTATTTCTTCCTTCCTCTCTCCCCCTCTCTCTCCCCCCATCACACACTCTCTCTCTCCAACCTCCATCTCTGTCACTATCTCCCTCCCTCTCTCTCTCCACACCACTCTTAAATTTGATCCCATTGTATCATGTTTAAGAAAGTGTCTAAAAAAAAACAAAATCTCAATTGGTTGTAAAATATTAAACCTATATTTTGGATCAATCATGTCAAAGAAAATACAATAATGAAAAACTTAAAAGAATCATGCATTATCTTTCCTCTATTATTGTTAGTCACTTTTCTTGCTCTCATCACAATGCTAGTTCTTAATAATATTATTTATATTATATAAATTTCACATCCTTATATATAAAATAGTGTCATTTTAATTTTATTAAAATCTTGATTTAATTTCTATGGGAATATTTTTAGTAGTCTTGAGGCAGTTAACATATATCTCAAAAGTAATTAACATCATAGATTCATCTTAAATATGGATCTAACATGAGCCGTGATTGACCCATAGTATATTAACAGATCCTATTCCTAGATACATCTTAAATATGGATCTAACATGAGCCATGATTGGCCCATAGTATTGTAACAAATCCTATTCATTTTGATTGTGAAATAATTTATGTTTTGTTGTCATGTTGTATTGATAAGGCATGGTATTGGCCCATGGTATTGTAATAAATCTTCTTTACAGGCTAATGATATCCACAATATCCATGATAAAGTGGGGATGAATATCCATGGTCAAGAATCTTGTCATATTGTTATAAAATATTTTGGCTATGAAATGATTTATGTTTTTTGTGCATGTGGTATTGTTAAGCCATGGTATTGGCCAATGGTATTGTAACAAATCCTATTTACAGGTTAATAATATCGATGATAAAGTGGGGTTTAATATCCATGCTTAATAATCTTTATCGAATTTAGGCTTCTATGATCCATAACTACATTATAAGAATTTTTTCGATAAGAATCAAATCATGGTATGGGTTAAATAGATAGATAGATCCTTCCAACTTCTAAAAAGAAACAGTTATAAAAAGGGCTACCTTTGAATAGGTTGAAAATATGTGAAAAATTAATTTAATCAAATTTTAAATAATTAAATCATATGTATATAAATAGATATTAATATTATTTTATATTTTTTATCATAAATTTAAAAATAATTTTGACTACACTAATAAAATTAATATTGTAATTAAATATATTAATAGATTACTTAATTGACTTGATTAAGAATTAGGATAAATTAATATCCTTAGTTAATGAAATAAGTTTATGTGTGTGTGTGTGTGAAGAATAATAACACCTTTCATGAATAGAGGCTAGGTATAATCATCAAAATGAGAGAAACTAATTCTTATTACCAAGCTTAAGAAATCCACTAACTAGTAAAGTCTTAAGACAAAAAAAATATAATATATAAAAATATAAAAAGGAAAGGGACGCAAAGAGGAATGAATGAATCCAAGGGAGAGAAAATAGAAAAACTAAAACCAAAGAAGAAAAAAAAGGGGGAAACCAAGAAGTAGAAAAACTTAGAGGAAAGAGGTCCTCTCAATTTTGAATGGCTTCTCTAAACTTAGGGTCAATAAGCTTAGCCTCCTCAATCCATATGTAATGTTTTCTCTTCTTCAGTGAAGGCTGAAGAGTGGGTTCTCCATATTTGAATCTTGTCATGCTGTTATAAAATATTTTGTTTGCGAAATAAGTTATGTTTTTTGCATGTGGTATTGATAAGTCATAGTCATGGCCCATAGTATTGTAACAAATACTATTTAAAATTATTTACGTACATTACACCTATACGCGTACCCTATACTAAGTTATAAAAAGCCTCTAACTTCAATTAATAAAAAAAACCAAAAAATATTTATATATTAAATTAATTATTAAATATAATATAAATTTAAACATTTCAAAACAATAAGCGAAACCATTCATACTTAAAAAAATAAGCAGCTACAAATATAAACAATAATTTGTTTAATCGTTATCATATTTGCAATCTTTGAAGTATATACCAAAACATCACACGTTTTTTTTAAGAAACGGATAGATTATTAAACATATGGGTTATTGATTAACATATTAAGCAAAAACAATTTCAAAAACTCAAAAATAAAAAATTTATTAAACAAATTATAAAATAAAAATAATGTTCTTCACGCTTATTCTTTTAAATCATTGTTTTTTCATATTTTTCATTTATTTTGTTTGTTTTTTATTTATTTATTTTTTATAAAACTCAATATTTTATTAATTAAGTGGCTCTCCATGTGAGATATCTAGAGAGTGGCCTAGCACATCACAATACACACACTATCTTGCATTGAGTCAGATGAGCCTCAAATATATAGGCTTTCACAATATCAGGTGGTTTGAACTACTCCATAACAAATAGGATCTCAATCTATTCTAAAGCAACAAACACTTAAACATAGAAAATATAACTTTCTCCATTAATGTTAACACTCCCCCTTACTGGAGAAAGGGTTCACTCAAATGACATACAATGCCTGCTAGTGCGAGTCTCAGTTAGGATTACAATGGTAAAAGAGAGAGCTTTCATTTTTGTCTTCTTGCAATAGAGCCCATACTTGTTCATTTGTGGACGAAGCTTCATCTTCACTTTCTTCACCATAAGAAAATGATGGATATTTGCCTCCTTTTTACGTTTTCTCCCCCTCCGAAAGAACACATGAAATCTTATCCTCCTCTTCAAGTATATACTAACATTATTTACATTTGATGTTGCAGGTTCTTGGGATTCTTCAATTGCTTCTTCTTGTCTCCCAATATCTGCACAAAAAACAACATTAGATTTATAAAGAGGACTACATTTACTTTTGTCTTCCTGCTCCTTCAGGAGAGCTTTCATTTCCCCATCTCTCCCTACTTCATCCCTTTCTGCTGTCATTTTCATTTCTCCATCTCTCCCTACTTCATCCCTTTCTGCTGTCATAGTTATGCCTTCAGCCCCTTCACTCAATTCTGTTGTTGCAGGCATGTTCTACATTTGATCTATATGTGTTCCTCTAGAGGGGGAGAAAACGTAAAAAGGAGGCAAAGATCCATCATTTTTGCTCCGTTTATAACCATGCATGAGGAAAAAAGAATCAATTTTGTTGTAATGGGATCTAGGATCTTGTTTTAAACCATATAAAGCTTTCTTTAGTCTACAGACTAAATGCTCTTCTCCCTTCTTAACAAACCCCTCAGGCTGCACTAAGTATACTTCTTCTTTTAAATCACCATTTAAGAAAGTAGAGTTAACATCTATTTGATGTATTTTCCAATGATGCTTAGTGGCTAAAGCAATAATCAATCTAATACTATTTAATTTTGCAACAAGGGAAAATGTTTCCACAAAGTCAATACCTTCCTTCTCGGAATACCCCTTTGCAACCAACCTTGCTTTATACTTATCAATAGGCCCATATGCTTTAAATTTCAACTTAAATAACCATCTGCACCCTATGGTTTGTTTACCATGAGGAAGCTTTACTAGATCCCAAGTATTATTCTTAATAATAGATTCATATTCCTCCTTCATTGCTTCCTTCCATTTAGAACTCTTACTAGCTTTGTAAAAATTAGAAGGTTCTGCAATGTTTGACATACCAGTCATGAGCGCACAATCCCTATACCGATCTGGTAACTGTTTCGTGCTGCTAGATCTCCTAAGTGGTGGGGTGTCAACTATTTTGCTTTGTTCTTCTCTTTGCGGACTGAACTCAATTTCCTCCTCTTTATCTTGTTGCTGTTGCTGCTGTTGTTGTTGTTGTTGTTGCTGTTGATCGATCCCTATTTCAACATCCTCATCTAAAAGTAATGGTACATGCCATTCTTCATTATCTTGAACAATATTTCCATCATCAACCTGTTCATGGAATACTACATCTCTACTAACAAACACTTTGTGATTAGAAGGATCAAACAACTTATAAGCCTTATACTCACTTATAAGCGTTATACTCACTTTTCATTGGTATTCAACATTTTCTTCTTGTTTTATCATTCAAACCTTAGTGTTTTCATTTGCTAGTATATGTCTTCCAATGTTGTGGACTTCTTCATAAATTGGGTTGTATGTGGACTATTTCCACATGTCATGCTTGGTTGTGTGATCTTCTTAATTAATTAATTTGGTGCAACATAAGTTTATAATATAAAAATCTTTGATACAATAAGGAAAAATGAAGAGAACTAGGTTGCTATTCTCAATATTAGGAATTAGTTAAATAAGATTACATTGGAGACATTAACATTAAATGACTACAGTGAGACTAAAGTAAACTAGACTAATAGAAACTGAACTAGAATACTTGAATGAACAATTTTAACACCTAACAATTAGATTCTCCAAAACAAAAATCAAAATCAATTAGATATAGCCACAAGATTTCAAGGTAAATTGGACAAAATATGTTGAACCTGAATTACTCTTCTTAAGATTAACTACGTTTTATATATAAATAAAGTTCTTAAGATTAACTACGTTTTATATATAAATAAAAGAAACAGTGAAAGTAAAAGTCTTTGATACCTTAATCTTCATTAGATTTTAACTAAACATATACTCCCCTAAAATTAAAATTTAATCAGATTTTAATTAAACATAGACTTACCTAAAACTTGACAAACAGATACCTTCATCTCTATCATCATCGAATTAAGCTAACAGATTTTCAAAAACCTTTGGTGCTGGACATTCTTGTGGATATGATAATTTCCGATACACCTACAAGTCCACAGTCCAAGATGGAAAGAGCTAACCAGCCATATATTGGGTATTTAATGCCCTCAGAGCAGCAAGCGACTTAACGCGATAACACGGGAGCGGGCAAATTCGGCATTAAATAATATTTGCCCGCTCCTGTGTTATCGGACTAAGTTGCGTGCTGCTCTGAAGGCATTAAATACCCAATATATGGCTGGTTAGCTCCAGCCCTCGTTTCATAACCAAACAAACACAATAAATACGGGTATTAATATTTTTACAATTATTATGTAGAGATAGATATATTTATTTTTGAATAGCTTATTTAAAAATTTAATTTAATTTAATTATTAGTAATTATCACCTATATAATAGGTATTTAATTTCTATGTGAGTATATTTATAATAGTGTTTACATTTTAAGGTATATTTATAATGTATTTTTAAATAATTTATCTCAAATTAACTAATTAAACAAAATGTTTTATCAATATATACCAAATTGATATGTGATATTGATAAGTCATTATATTAATCTATGCTATTTAAAAAAAATTATTTACAAGTTAAAAATTTCATTACTAAAATGAAATAAATTTTCATAATTAAAAATATTGTTTTACTCCTATATTAATTCATTTTATAATAATCATACTAATAATAATGATAATGATAATTTAATTATTTTTTATGATATTTTTTAATTCAGATAATATTGAAAAGTGTTTTAATAACTAAATTGATTTATATAACCACATTAATATATTTATATATCCCACACTATATTATATGTATATATATATATATATATATATTATATATACTTCACTCATGATCAAGTACCACACAGCAAACTAAACCCATAAAGAAAAAACCTCTCAAACACCACACAGTAAACTAAATCCATAAGAAAAACCTCTCACATCTCGCACTTCCCGTTAGCCTCTCTTTTTATGATAGGTTCTTTTAGATTTTTCTTCTATTTCCAATCCTTGGATAGAGTTCTTGTTTCCACTATTGAACATATTTAAATATCAACTAGTCTACATGCAGTTGATTTGCAGCCACGGACTGTGTCGAGGTCGGATTCCTTTTGGAGTTTTATTAAGTATATTGAGAGCTTCTACTAGTAGAAGATGGCTAGCTCAGAGTTCTTCTAACAGAGAAACAAACTACTTGGGGCCAGTTCTTTCATCTACCCCTTCTAATCTGCTGACTTGAAAGAGGTGCCCTGCCAATTACTTGGATTTGCGGGCTAACTCTGCGTTCATATCCATAGGCCTCAAAGCGTCCTGACTTTCTCCCTTTTCAGCCGACAAGATAATCTTGACGGCTGGAGCTAACCAGCCATATATTGGGTATTTAATGCCATCAGAGCAGCACGCAACTTAGTCTAGTCTGAACAGTCTGGCCTACTCCTTAATGAATGTGTGATTCTCGACGATTTCAAACGTGACCAATCATCTTATCAGCTAGTGTCCTTATCGTGCATACACATATTTGTTAATAATTATATCATGCGAGAGAATTTAGTATGCATTGTCTATTATCTTTGGAATATAGAATTTTGTCCATTCGGGATAATAGCGAAAGAATTTAGTATGTATTGTCTATTATCTTTGGAATAAAGAATTTTGTCCATTCAGGATAATAGCAATATGGGATTCAAGGACCAGTGCGTTATTTTCACAAGTCACAATCTTATCATTTCATCTTAAAACGAAAAAGACATCGTATCCTTTTCATTATCTTAAAAAGAAAAAAACAACGTTGATTTTCACAGTTCTTGATTTTTTAATGATTATTGGTGGTATAATTATTATTCATGATTAACATATTTTTGAATAAATGAATAATATAAATTTAAAAACTTAATTTTTTTTTAAATACTTTTTACTCAATTAAAAATAAAAATGATATAAAAATATATTTAAAAAATTAATAATATTTAAAATATATTTAAAAAATTAATAATATTTAAAATATATTTTAATTTTTCTTAAATTATATATATTTTGTTTTTCATAAAACTTAATTAAAAAGAGATTAGATTTATAATAATTGCAAATATTAAACAACATTTATTGGTATTAAAAAACTTGAAAATGTAAATTATTTTATTTATTAAATTATTATAAGAAAAAATTGATTATGAGTTGAAAGTTGGTTCTTGATGATGAATTACAGTAAGAGGTTTTAAAAGCATTAGATTTAAAAATTTATATGTACTCAGAAAATTTCAGATATAAATTATAAATTTGAAACTCTAATAAATTATTTTAAAAACTTATAAAATAT
This sequence comes from Pinus tabuliformis, assembly GCA_031772625.1. Taxonomy (NCBI): domain Eukaryota; kingdom Viridiplantae; phylum Streptophyta; class Pinopsida; order Pinales; family Pinaceae; genus Pinus; species Pinus tabuliformis. Next base: position 878,153,775 of record CM062807.1, read on the forward strand.
AATTAACCACTAAACTAATATCAAAATAATATTAACAAAACTTTAATAAAAACCTATTAAAACATCTTGACATATCTCTTTATGCTTTGCGATTCAACCATTTTCTAAACTCAAAAACATTTTTTTTATTTTACCTAATAAATAGAAGTAAACATAAGATTCCATGAACGAAAGACGATAGCATTTCCCATAATAATTATAAATTTGTATTGAACAAAATTTATTCAATGTTAAAAAAAATGAAACCTAAAATTATTTTATTTATTAAATTATTACAAGAGAAATAGATTTGGGTTGACAATTAGATTTTGATAATGAATTACACTAAGTGGTTAAAAAATGTTGCTTTAAAAATTTATATGTGATTAGAAAATTTCTGATATAAATCATGAATAAGAGAAACCAGATTCTAATAAATTATTTAAAAAAAATTATGAAATATAATTAACCACTAAACTGATATTAAAATAATACTAAAATAATATCTACACTGAACCAAACTTTAATACAAACCTATTATATATCTTCACGTATCTCTTTAGGTTTTCGCATTCAACCATTGTCTAAACTCAAAAACATATTTTTGATTTTACCTAATAAATAGAAGCAAACATAAGATTCCATGAACTAGAGACGAGAGAATTTCCCATAGCGTACATGATGGACAATATAGCGAGCTTGTTCATAAATTTTTTCGTTTCCGCAACGGAGATGAACACCAAGATCATGATCTGACCCGTTGATGCCACGCAGGGTTTGTGCGGGGTCTGGCCTGAAAAGAAGCGAGGGTTGCTGCGCCAATAATGACTTGCCCACGATACTAATGTTTATGTGAAACCATAGTCCACATTAGGAGGGCAAGTCATTCTTGGCTGAGTAACACACTCGCTTCTACATGCAGGACACTACACGAATTTCTTCACAATTAACATAATTAGTCGACAACGTCTAACAACTCATCAAACCCTTATGAGTATAACAGAAAATCGAGGTATGGACCAATGGAAGAAGGGACGTATTTATACACTTAGTGCGCAGGAGTCGACCAAACATATTATACAAATCGAATATCTTGAAAAGGAAAGGCTCTACAAAAAACTATGTTCGATTCGCAGAGTATGCTGCACAGGTTGACGAGCATATATTTGGTACGTCTCTATCACCCTGTGTATCTTACCTTCCATAGGACCACCCACCTAACTCGGAGTTAGGAGCTCGACTTCAGTGGATGGCCCGCATAATACATTGCAAAAACCTGAGATTTAAGTGAATGACTTCAGTACTCGGCAGAACAAAATGCAAAGGGATAGACGAGCACTCAATTACAGTCCAGTCATGGTTCAGTAGGCACTCAGCTAATGATAGCGTAATGACACAAAGAATCTTATTCGGAGAAAAAAGAAACGACATACAGGTACGGTATGTATAGAACAATCCAATTTTGCAATCAACCGACATTAGCGCAATGACACAGAGAATCTGTATTCAAGATAAACGAAATGACATGCATGTTTAATTTTGTAGTGACATGATCCTCGGATCCTTTTCTTGACAGGTTTGGAAGGGAGCTTAGGTTTAGAACAAACTAACTTTATTATAAACTGATCCTTTCTCTTGAGAGAAACGTTTCTACATTTTGTAAAGTGTCTACCCAAGTTTCCTAAATGGGTGTGGACTCCAACTATTAATATTTTCAAACTCAAAATATCCAGGTTTCCCAAATGGATGTCTATTCCAACTTTTAATATGATAGAACTTGTTTGCTAATGGTAGCTCTAGTAATTAGGATTCACCATCTTAATGTAATCTACCTTTGTTTGTAATCTTCGGGATATTTTATTGATGTAAAAAATTATAATCATAGCAATACATTACTACATTTAATGAAGTGGATGATAATGTGCTTTAAATACGAATCCCACTTTATGAATTCTTAAATAAAATCAAAGCCGAAATTTATTATATGTGAATGGATCTATATATTCTTGCATATTGATCCAATATTTGAATAGATGATAATGTGTTCTAGATAATAATTTCACTTTTAAAAAAATAATAAATAAATAAAATCAAAATTCAAATTTCATATAGGTGGATGAGCACATATTTATACATATATGTTGATGATAGTGTATGAGCTCCCATTCTGAAACGGGTGTGGTAACGGTGCTTATGGGAGAGAAGGCAGCCGAGTTTTGAGAAGAATGGAAGGATAAATGTTTCAGCTGATCATAAAACATTAGGATAGAACTCGCAGACCTCGCTCAGTTGGACATCATTATGATAGATCTGAAAGTTCTTTTCACCGTTTCTTTGCTGTTTGATCACACAATGAATTAAAACTAAAATGGAAAATTTCCTTCTATACTTTAAAATAAATGAAAATGGGGTATGAGTACTTTGTTTCCTGAAGTAAGTTTATGTATATTATTACTTTAAGATAAAATTAAGTTGATAAAAATATATATGGTTAAAAAATGTTTTTATAAAAAATATGTATATTTGGTTGGAAGCTAGGTAACATCAACAGAGTGTAAATTATGGCCTACATTTTTGCTTGAAAATTTTTGTAAATAAATTACTAGCAAACAAATAAAAGATATATTACTCGAATTGAATTTAATAGATTAAGTAAAATTTTAATTAAAATAAGAAATAAATAGATATAATTTTTTTTTGTCAAGTTGTGTGTGATCCTCCAGGCTTGACTTGTGGCTTGAGGAGCCGAAACTAATGGGCATGTAATCCGTAAGAATCACCTAGGGATAGCCCATACCAATCCTAAGATGACTGGATTTTTTAGCATCTTCTTAGCAGCAGGCACAACCACCTCATGTGACTTGATCCTAACTTTGCTAATAAAACCTATCCTCAATTAGTTGTACTAATAAGACATAAAAATAAATAGATAGAAATTTAGATAAATAAAAAAATATAATATATTTTAAATGATAAAAAATAAATAAATATAAATATAATGTTATAATTTATAATTGAAATAAAAAATAAAAGATATTACTAAATATATTTAAATTTATAAAAGTAAAATTTATAAATTAATAAAATGATATTGAAGAAATGAATCCATCTCAAACATGGAGAAGGATCACATATATTGATTAATGTCTAGCAATGACTTTAATAATAATACTTTTGTAATGCATCGTTATTTTATTTGATTATATTGTTAATTTTATTTTTTATTTTACTTATATTTATTTACATGGTTTATTTATTTATTTGGGAATAGGTTAATGAATATAAAATACGAGATTTAAAATTCAAATCTTTAAAGATCATATCTTATAAATAATAATATTCAAGGAATTTAGACTTCTGTGATCCATAACGTTTGTTTAGAAAAATCTTTGGCGAAATCACATAATTGATCATTTGTCGACGCGTTTCGAACCAACTAGTGTGGTTCATCGTCAGGACAAGTTGAAGATACAGATCCAGTATAGCGAGTTAAATAGTCCAAGCAGAGACTCCAACGGCTAAAAAGACTAACGGCTATTTTTCAACTTAAGGACCCAGTCAAACCCCTTTAACTAAATTAATATTAATATTCTTTATAATTATTATTATACTACTAGAGCTAAGTAAACTGGGTAAAAATTAACTAGATCAGAGATTATTAATCTATTTATATATTTAATATATAATTATATATAATATTTTTCATACCTAATATAATACTATATTTAATATTTAGTTTTTAAATTATTAGAAAACTATAATTTTTACTAAAAATTGAATTAGATCAATGGTTAGTTATCAAACTAAATCATTTATTTATTTAAAATATATATATATATTAATATATATTTATATAATTAATATATTGCCATACTAACATTCTAATAATATTATACGGCGAAATTGGTTGAGCTTTGCCTTACCTCCACCTTTTTCAGCTTTGAAGGAGAATTCTATGAGCAGACTTGTGGGGTTGCCATGGGCTCCCCCTTGTCCCAGTTGTCGCCAATCTCTTTTGGAGGATTTTGAGTCTAAGGCTTTGGCCTCGTCTCGTCTCCTTCCGAAGCTTTGGAAAAGTTCGTTGATGACACTGGTGTTGTCTGGTCTCATGGTCCTGATGAGCTTGATCATTTCTTCAATCATCTTAATAACCAGTCCGCCGCCATAAATTCACGATGAAAAAGAAGACAATGGTTGTCTTCCGTTCTGGATGTTCTCATCTCTAAGAAAGCGGATGGTTCCTTTTCTCATCAAGTGTTTAGAAGAAGACGCATACTGAGCAATACTTGCATGCTTCTTCCCATCATTTCCCAGCTCAAAAGTTAGGTGTTTCTAAGCACTCTTGCCACCCGTGCTGTTAGAATCTCTGATGAAGAGAGCTTGGAAAAGGAGAAGGCTCATCTCCTTGATGTCTTTTTGGGAAAATGGTTATGATAGGCACCTGGGTCAAAAGGCCTTCCTCAAGCTAAAAAGGAGCCGTCAATCCGTAGGGATCCTAATGATCGTGTCATGGGAGTTAACCTTCCTTAATCCAAGGAACCACGGATAGGATTGCGAGGATTCTGAAAAAATTTGATGTGCCCGCAACCTTTAGACCTCTTAATACTATCCGTAGCTCCTCAGGTCTGTATAAGATCCTATTGACCCTAAAGACATGAAGGGCGTCTATGTCATCCTTGTTCTTGTGGGATTCCATATATTGGTGAGACAGGACGCTCTATCAATCAAAGGATTAGCGAGCATTCAGCCGACCTGAGGCATGGTAGGACCAAATCCTCAGTTTCACCATCGCAAGTTTAGGGAGGCCCTGGAAATCGAAAAAAGGCCGAATAATCTTAATAGGGATGATGGCTGGAAGATCAGCAGCTGCTGGGTCCCAGCCCTATCTCCTAGCCTCCACGGTCTTGCTTGGTATGGTCTCTGTGTTTCTTGTTTCCTTTCCTTAAGATTTGTTTTCTGTGTTTGTGGTTTATTTGCTTGCTTTTCTCTTGATTTGATTTGTTCTCCTTTTAATTATCACCCTTATGATCTTGATTTAGTCCCCTCTTTTTCCCTTTATATTCGAAGATTATTAAATTTGGCAACCTGGGAATATTTAACATAATATATGATTGAACTATCCTTAGATTGTACGTAATTATTTACTTTTTATTAACTTATATTTTTAACATCCTTATGCTATAAATACATGTATAATTAAAATATGCATTTTTCTTAACTAATCAATATTACTTTTCATTTATTCATTTGATTAATTTTGATTTTTTGTTAGTTCTAGTTAATTGAACTAATCTTAAGAGATAGTGTAGGATAAAAATTTTAAAAAAAGTTTTTTAATTATATAAATAGAAATTGATATAATATTTTAATATCTATACTTTAAATAAAATTTTATTAGAATGATTAGTTATTAAAGAATTTTAAATTGATATATTTATATATATATATTATATATATTAAAAAAAAAAAAAAAAAAAAAAAAAAAAAAAAAAAAAAAAACATATATATATATTATTCAAACATTAAATATAATATTATTAGAATGTTAGGTATGGTAATATATTAATTTATATATATACTTTTATATATATATATATTATATATATATATATATATATATATATATATTAAATAAATAAATGATTTAGTTTGATAACTAACCATTGATCAAATTCAATTTTTAGTAAAAATTATAGTTTTCTAATTTAAAAACTAAATATTAAATATAGTATTATATTAGGTATGAAAAATATTATATATAATTATATATTAAATATATAAATAGATTAATAATCTCTGATCTAGTTATTTTTTACCCAGTTTACTTAGCTCTAGTAGTATAATATAATTATAAAGAATATTAATATTAATTTAGTTAAAGGGGTTTGACTGGGTCCTTAAGTTGAAAAATAGCCGTTAGTCTTTTTAGCCGTTGGAGTCTCTGCTTGGACTATTTAACTCGCTATACTGGATCTGTATCTTCAACTTGTCCTGACGATGAACCACATAGTTGGTTCGAAACGCGTCGACAAATGATCAATTATGTGATTTCGCCAAAGATTTTTCTAAACAAATAATAATATTATTATTGCAAAAGTTCATTTTTTTTTCTCAGCAACACTAACTAATTTATATTATTATATACAGGTGAACTTTACATCCAAAAAGACTGTCTGCCCAGGGCCAACTGTGGCTCCTTGGGTGACTCTATCATTCTCAAACATTTGCCTCGCAGGGCGAACTGTCCAGACTAGATCAATATTCATGACTCGTTGATAATTCATGTTGAATCAAAATGGCCACGCAAGGGCATCCCACCAAAAACATGCAACCCATAAAAGCTGTAGACGCCGAGGTCATAGCACAGAACCGACACTAAACAAGCATAGACATAAGACACATACCAAATATAAGACGCCAAACCCAGCAAGACTATTATAGCCGTAACCAGGACATAGAAAGGAAGGAAACAAACTAAACAAAAGGTGAAAACCTGATATCAACCAAGACCCTAACTCATCCTGAGTGAAGGAAGCCAATGCGAGGGTGTGCCGCTGTGCGTTAGTCTTCTGGTTTTCTTCCAGAATTGTACTCCATCCTTGACCTCTGGGAGGCTAGCCACATAGCCATGGGATCCTGCGCGGGGGCTGGCAACTCTTGCTCACGAGCTCGGAAGGGGGTTTGCTGAGGCTCCCTCTCTGAATTCTCCTGTGCATTTGATGGCTACCCCATTGGGTGCTTCCCTTGTCATTCTCTGAACGATCCTCTTCAAGTACAATGGCGGTCCTTCCTCATTCTCCACAGAAATTTTGGTGAAAAGCACTGAGATGTGCGCATTGATTCCAGGGTTGTCCCTGGAACCACCAGTGTAAAAATGACAGAACAAACGCAGAGAGCATGGGTGCTCCATTGTTAGAGCTGCCAGCTTCCAAAACTGACTAGATGGAATTGGGGTGGCTCCTGCCCTTCTGTAGCAATTAGCAGCATCAGCAATGGTGATTGGAATCCGCTGCAGGGGGACGAAGAGGATTCTCCACATCCTGTGCCTCTTCTGCACGGCATCCTTTCTCGCAGCCGCCATGGAATCCTCCAATTCCTTTTCCTGTTCCAGAGCAAAGGAGGACCGCTGTTGCTGCGTTCCCTTCTGAAGCTTGCTGACCCCAAATTGATTCGTATCTGAGCTCTCATTGGGCACAGGACTATGACCAGAAGAAACCTGCAAGGAGCGGACCGCGTCCGAGCTTTTCAACAACCACGTTACAGCTTCTGCGCTCAGAA